>QMIH01001220.1:0-20145 GCA_003987875.1 Clarias batrachus | reverse complement strand
TTTTCTAAAACGGACAGAGCAGGACAATCGCTAGAAAAAAAAAAAGAAAAAAAAAAAATATATATATATATATATATCCTTAAAGAAATCTTTACCATATTACTATTTTTCTTTGCTCAATAACCATTAATAATAATTAATATTTTTCTAATCGGATTATTATTATTAGCCTCCGATTATATGCCGCTTGTCCCTATTAATTAGCTGTTATTATAGAAATGATAAAATGCTAGACCAAGCGCATTATTCATAATTAGAACTCGAATTACTCGAATTACAGCCGGAACTAACATCACAGCCCTGAAGTTATTGAAAGTTAATCAACATTTTCGGACAAATCAGATCAAAACAGCAACACGGCGGTATATAATACGCATTACCATAGCTTTTTCTTAAATACCTGTGCAAATATTGTTAGAATGCTGATAGACTTTCCAGATCTTCATTTAAAACAAGACTGTGTATCAATGACATTAGGCATCCTTCAGGTCTTGTACAAACTCAAATGTGTTTGCTGCTGTGAAAGTGGAAATATGACAGGAGCTCAGAGGGAGAGAGAGAGAGAGAGAGAGAGAGAGCTGTTGTGTTGGCTGTTGTTACGGCTGTTGTAGGTGACAGCTCTGATAGATGATTTCATTCTCACATGCATCATCTAATGCATGTACAGAGAGCGGGCTTTGATCATACAGCTGTAGAGATATTCCCTTTAATAATCAATCGGTCAGTTCAGAGGGTACTGTCAATACAGGCACATTTATGTATAAAACAGCCGATCAGTACATCAGCACACGGTAAATATAAAAAAGAACATATTTATGAACGTGGTGTTCAGTTTCGATTAGATTGTGTGCTGGATTTAATCTGGATTGCTTTTCTTTCTTAGAACTGACTAATTCTGACTACTGACCGCTCGCTGCTGCTCGATTCCTCAGACGCCATGTTTCTAATTAATGAGTTGACCAGTGTAGTTAATGTCATTTGACTGCGTGCTCCTTAGTAATGGATTGTGCGTGGCCACAATTTTGTTCCAAATGAACCCAAAAGTAATTACGTCCCTCAATATACTCCAGAGACCAAAACCAAACAAGCGAGCAAAGCGAAATCTGATGATCAAGCACCTGACAGGACCGGCAGTTACAGGCAGGTGCTATTGTAGAGAAAAAAAAAGAAGAAAAAAAAAATGTCAGTGCTTCAAAACGCAAAAACGAGTTAACTCTTTTAGCCTGGTCAGCATGGATATTTAGGTTTGCAGCTTATTTCCGTATTTAAGAACGCTATAAAAATCGACCTGCATAAGCAGAGATTCGGGTATACCTACGTCAGATATGCAAGACAGCCTTGCCACACATTTCTACAGCTGAGCCAGGATCGATTAGGGAAAACAGTAGAGAAGATGCTAAATGTTTTCATATGTTTGTTAATCTCTGATTAATTCATGACAATTTCCTGAGACAATTTAAACCCGAAACTCGCTAAGCATGAGTGTGCTGATTGTGCAGTTTATTTACCCGTCTGTTCCACTTTCTTTAAATGTCATTGCAGTCTATGCAGAACATCTTCTGGAAACTTTTTCGCTTCCTGCCTGTCTTTCTTTCCATTCTCATCTCTTTTTTAGTGTACTCGACAGAAGAATTTCAGGGTCAGCAAAGCAATTTTCCCGCAGAAACCTTTCCGAGACTCGGGCCTAAGCAGGTTAACCTTGATTACGTCCAAAATAGATTTATGCCGTGCAAACCGAGCTTAATTGAAACCCGGTCTGAATTCCAACCGTCATGCCGTGTGTAGCCAATGCGATGCGACTTTGCGACGGCGCGAGGTACGATCTGATTGGTCGCCGTGACCTCTACCGCCAAAAAAGACATTTTAAGTGACAGCCTGACACTGTAATATTCATGCGTCAGATTTTAAACACACCTGTGCTGGTTATATGACCTGCCAGAGTGAGAGTCCTCGTAGGCTAAACTCGAGCTGACTGATGGCACTTGGGCTGCGCTCTGTGCAGGTGATACCAGCGCATGGAAATAGAGACTGCGGGAAATACAATCTCTGTGAAGGTGAGATGGCAAACAAGTACAGCACTTTCCCTTAAGATGTCACTTGTAAGGTGATTGTGCGGCCTTCATTAAATAAGTTAACATGCTAAAGGATACTCTATATTCTTTTAATTTTTTTTAAACGTGCAATCCCTCTCCTTTTGTGTGTCTCGGATAATTCAATTTTTTTAAGTTATCTCAGCACTCTTCCTGACAGATTATCGTAGTCATCAAGTGAAATACATCCCACGTGCATTAAACAAATGGGTTATCATTATGACAGAAATTATACGTGTCAGTTTTGCATATCCTTAGGATAAAACTGTCAACTCAGTATCAATGCAATGAAGATTGAGGCACTGCAGTTTTCCTCTAACCAACTCGGTTCAGAATTCTGTTTAGCCTACATGCATAACGTTTTATCCGTCGTTATAGCTGGTATCGTTTTAGTTACCGATTTCTGCTTTATTGGAAGGAAATTAAAATCAAGGCTTTAACTAAGCTTAAATAAGCATCGGTTAGGGATTTCCTTTCCTTTATTTGATTTTTTTAATTTTTAGTAAGGCACAACAGTATTCTGTAACAATTCCATCTTGAAAATTAGAATTGATCACATTTTCCTGCTTCAAGCTGTCGAGAAGAGTTTAAGCCATAATGATCGCATATAAGTTTAATAAAAGTGAACTATGAGCCATTGGATGACTAAAAAAAAACTGGCCACAATGGAAGCAATGAGACGTACAAAATACCCGGGATCGTCTGAACGTATATATGTGGAGAGGAATCATACCTTTCTCTTTGAAAGTGACTAATCAAAAACAAAAGCCCTTCAGTTTCCCTTCTCCTGCTACAGAACTTTAGAGCTGTGACTCGTGTTAAAAGAGCTGGCTCTCCGAGCTAAGGAGTCACTTAAGCTTGATTTCAGTGGGTGTGCTGATTTTTCGACGCCGCCGGAAAAGAACGGTACCGCGTCCTTCGTCATTAATGCGTCATCAGAATGCCAACCTACTGTAGAGAATATTCCGAGTCAGCCTGCACTGTGATTAAAACAGCCCACTGAACTCGGTGTCAATCAGGAACTCCACGCTCGCTCACCTTCCAGGGGAACGACAGGCCGCATGTGAGGGGAAGCAATTAGTGATTAATATGCTGATTAGGATTTAAATGCTAGCTGCTGCAGAATGGCAGCGCGGTTGCCATGGAGAGGAAGGTGGGCGGACCATGTCATCAGCTCTCTGATAGCTTTGACATCTGTGTTTCAGCAGCCACTTCAGGTGGGCCTTACAGTGAGGCGCTGTGCTCGAAATCCTCAAGGTGGTGTTCAGTGTCACTTTAAGCAGTGATTATCTTGATTGCAGAGATTTACAGTAACACTCTGCGCTTTTCAGGAGGCCCCTTTCCACCACGTCTTACTGACCATACGTTGCAGCAAAACTGGCACTAACTTTACAGCCTAACTGTACGATGCCTGATATTTACACACCATTATACTCACACTCTGTTCAATAATAATAATAATAATAATAATAACAACAACAACAATAACAACAACAACAATAATAATATCAACAATACTAATGCTAATAATAATAATAATTATTATTATTAGTAGTAGTAGTAGTATTATATTTTATGTAGTATAGACTCCTAAAGTGATGCTATTTTACATATAGCAATTGTGTAACTTCAGCCATGAATTAATATGTCGTACAAGATTCTTATTTAGGCTTATTTAGAATAAGCGGGTGAAAGATTTAATCAATTTTAATAATTTACTTTGAGAATATATGTATTGTGGTCAAACCTTATTTTAACATATCCATAACGGTACGATCTGATTGGTTGCCAACACACCTGTGCGTTATATGATCATTCCCACTTTTAATTAATTTTGTTCCAAATAAGAAACTATTTTGGAGAATTACAGTATGCAGTACAAATAACTCTTCTTGACCTATAACTAATCACCAAGTATCGATTACCAAGCCTTATCGTGCACCAGGGTAACAAAGTTAAAGTCCGGTATCAAAGTTAAAGTTGATCCAACGCTCAAAGTTTTTGACTCCTGATGGTCTGGATGAAAAATGACTTCCTTGTAAAATAATCCTAAAAGGTCACGCTAGCATTACATGTACATTAAAATAACCCAGATATGACCAAGCCTTTAGAAAGTCAAGTCCAGTATTTTCACTGGGTCTAAAGTAGAGTGTGGGTTAGCCCTGCTCACCTCTGCTGCATGATTCAGGTTCCTCCTACGCTCAAGTGTCTGCTTGCTATTGCTCAGATATAGCTTTTAAAGTAAGATAATGTCGTCTAAAGAGCCAGACATTAAGAGTTTGTGTAGGTGACTGGAGAAAATGTTTTTAATAAGCTGTCTCAAGCATCCTGAGCCTCGCCCTGAACAAGCCACGGTGTGCTCAAGAGCGATGAGCAATACAAACTCATGACATTATTAGCGGCCTGCAGCCATTTAGCAGAACGTTTCTGTTTATGCCACGCAGTTTTCTGCACAAGCCCAAATCAGACTGACTGAAAGGAACAATTCGATTTGTGTTGCCTTTAATATTGATCTACATTTATGAATACTTTTAATGCTTCTCTGTGCTTTTGGAAATCATTCTGCATTGCCTTGTGTATCAATTTGATCTTTATATATGCTGTTCAATAACAAAATGAGATCAAATCAGACTCATGTTCTAATCCATCCATCCATCCATCTAGAAACCTCTGTAGCCCAACCAGTGACTGGATGATTACTTTTGTATTTATTCCCATTTTCCATGACAGTGTTAGAACCTCCGGTCTCCATTCACACACTATGGGCGGAAACATCAATTAGCATAATCTGCATGTCTTTGGGAGGACAGTGGGAGGAAACCAGAGAACCCGGAGGAAACCAACCAAGCACGAGCAGAACATTATAACTCCATGTACATACAGTAGACCCGACGCGGGAATCAAACCCGGTTCCTGAAGATGCAAGGTGACAGTGCTGACCCCTAAGCCATCGTGCCACCTATGGTATAATACATGTGCGATAAATGTAATATTCTGAAGACTGATACCTAAGCACTTTTGTAATTCGCTAACAAATGCCCACAGCATGCACAATGTGTAGACGTCTAATATAAACATGAACAGAATGGAAATAAATAACTGTGACACAGAGTACGTACAGTACTGCGTTGGATGAAAATAACAGTATTGTGTATGGACTTACCACAGCTCTAACATGCATCTAAATTTGAATCGCACCTCAGGTTTGTGTAGGTTGCTATTGTCCTGTAGGGTTGCATTTAGAATGTCAGTGATGTAGGATGTGGTCATGACTAGGATGTGGTGGCTTTATTGAACTGTACAAGCATGGGCAGTTTTTCAATTTCAGGGGAAAATGAATGTGTTTTCCTCAGAAAGTCATTGTTCTTTCTGTGATCGTTGAGATATCAATGCATCTTTGGTAAATAAACATATTGGGTTTCTTACTTCTAAGTGAGAATACTAGCTGAGATACTGGTTTAGCTGGGGCGTTTGTGGAATTGGTGGCAATCACATAGAACTTACTGTATCAGCTGTACTGTACCATAGTGCTTTAATTAACAATCCAGTCATAAGCCTGATTCATTCAAATTCTTCTATGAAAAATGTCTCATAACTTCTATCTTCATAGAACTCTCATTTAGATCAATTCCAGAGGCAACGGTGCCAAGGAAAAACTCCCAGAGATGCCATGAGCAGTGTCCGTGTACGATTATTCACCGAATTTAAAATGAGTGTCGGACACGGACTTGTACATGCAGCTTGAGTGGCGTTAAAAAACTGGAAAAGATAATCATCCACTAAAAGCTTTGGCTAAATCGAGATTTGAATGTACGCTCAGAATACTAACAGCTGTTAGCAGTTAGAATGGCTATTATGCCATTATTAAGTCGTACTCCACTGATATTAGGAACACCCAAATTAAAAGAGGTGCACACTTTCTGAGTGCCCGAGATGGGAGGAGGAGAGTGGAAACAGTCCCATTTTCACTCCATTTCCACCTCTTTATGGAGGCCTGGGGTTCAGTAATTTATGAGAGTGCTCTCCTTTAAGCTCGGCTTGTGCGTTCGCTCTCTCATTAAGCCTTCCCACTGCTCTGACACACATTTTAATTTCACTTCAAAGAGGTCACATTAGTTTGGGCTGCTGTGTTCTCTGTTTGTCTCGAACAGTTTTGTTGCGTCAGTTTTCACTCCGGTCCATTTTTCACTGACAAGGCAACAGCGGGCTGCACACACGAGGACTTTCCTCCTGACATTTACTACCCTAAATATCAATAAGGCGCAATAACAGCGAAGTAGCCGCTGCAGTTGGTAAGTTTCGGATCAATCACGAGCGCGGTGCTGGCTGCAGAGGGAAATTTGTACGCCGCTGATCCGATATAATAAAGTCCAAACAAACACCCAAACAAACAATTAGAGTAGGGGCCAATTATGCAGCAATGTTGCTAATGAACAGTAATGCTGTTGAAACTAATTACACCAAAAGATCCCTCTTTTCCTGAAATACTAACAATCCTTTTGACAAAACTGCTTTATTGGACCATTTGTAGCATAATTGTTATTATTTATATAATCCTGCTTTTTTCAAAAAGAATATTTGGCATTACATTAAAATGACAAAAAAAAAAAAAATCAGTAAGCAGGTGATCCAAAAATACTGAATATAACAGCGAGAACACGCCACGTTGTTCTAAACAGGACTCACTGCTTTAAATAATGAGCATGGTAGGTTTATTAGGAAAGTCTAAATGTTACTCTACCGTATATCTTTACATTCAAAGCAGGCACATTTTGACTCACAAAAATATGTCACTATACAGTTGAGTATAAATGTTATAAAAAAAATATCAAAGAAATTAAAGAAAAAGTTCACGAATGTTTTTTTCATTATCGCAAATGTAAAAAATTGCCGGATGCTGTACGTAAAGAAAGGTATTAAATATGGTGGGGACTGTTGTTGGGAAAATAATCAATGACGCTTTGGTGTGATGCCAAGGGGAAAGCTGTTAACAGACTTTGTCATACAAGAGTACAATGTTCCAAAATGTTTTATTTTTCCACCATGGCAATTTGACATTTCTTAATTTATTAAAAGAGGGCACATCGTATGTTTTATCTATTTATAATTATAATGCTTAATGTTGAATGTCCACAAAACCAGTTAGGACTTATTATCACTCATCATCATCAAAACTACCACCAGGTAAACACTCATCTCACTCTCTCACATTGTCTATACCGCTTTATCCTGTATTCAGGGTCATGGGGACATGGAGTCTATCCCAGGAGGCACGAGGCGGGGTACACCCTGGACAGGGTGCCAATCCATCGCAGGGCACACACACATACACTCACTCACACACTACGGGCAATTTGAGAACGCCAATTAGCCTAATCTGCAGGTCTTTGGACTGTGGGAGGAAACCGGAGTACCTGGAGGAAACCCACCAAGCACGGGGAGAACATGCAAACTCCATGCACACAGAGACGGGAATCGAGTCTGGCTGTCAATCGAACCCGGACCGTGGAGGTGCAAGGCGACAGTGCTAACTACTACACTACTGACCAGGTAAACGCCCAGGCAAACACTGATTATAAACCATATACAGTATGACTAAACTGGTGACAGAACCATGGGCACCCAAGGCTTACCTATGCATGTGGGAGCCAAAGGCCAGTCTATCCACTCCGATCCCACAGAAAAACCAATATAGCACAACTTTCCGAGAAAGGTCAATGCTTGCCACAAAGAAAAGGCACGAGAACCCCCAGTGCACCACAGCCCACCCCGAACTGGGCCGTGCAGGCAAAGAGACCCAGTCTCCGCAGAGCCTAATCTCCCCCAGTAGCCATGAGCTGTGCTGGACAAACAAGTCCAATCCATAGAGGCGCTATGCCACAGCGCACAGCACCCAAAGAATCTGCCGCTAACATCCTGGTGCCAGACACCACAGCTCACCACCAGAGGACTTGTTGAGTCGTGGAGTAACCCGAGTGGCACAAGGGGAACCTAAAACCTAGGTGGTCATAATGTTATTGTTTTTAACATTATGGCTGATCAGTGTATAAACAGTCTTTCCCTCAATAGCCTCTTTTTTTTGCTTTTGAAGACAACAAAATTCACACAAAAAAAGTGCAATTTCCTCATCATAATGACTTTCCCATATCAGAAAACTTCAAGGAACAGCTTTACCTCTGAGTGTTTAAACGCACTAGAGACAATAGAGTCCAAAACTAATGCCAAAATATCTCTTCAGCAAACACCAAAGCATGGTATATACACAGTGTTCACCATACAAGTCCCTGTGTAAGCTGTTACTATAGCAACAATAATGAATTGGGGCATTATTATAAATCTGTTATTTTCCCTGTACTGTCACTACTCTCAGAGTTGCCTGTTAGAACAACTTCTGACCAATCAGGACCGGGAAGAATCATGTTACATGCCCACTTTTTCAAACTTTTTTCCTGTTGATTTTACCTTAGGATTTGGAGCGTTCCAAGACGTTTCATTTACAACGTCTTGGAATGTTAATCATTTTTTAAAAACTTTTTTTTTTTTTTTTAAAGGTAATTATTTTTCTTTTATTGCTTGAGAGACCAAGAGTTATGAATGGTCATGTTGAGGGCAGTCAAATGAGAAGCTGTCATTTGTTAGTCAACAGAGACGTGTGGTGCTACAGCAGCATATCCTACAGACATTATCAGTTGTAGGAGTATCTGATATCCTCATCATTAAATAATATCAATGGAATGTCTTGTACAGTAACCTTATACATGTTAGTTTTCGAAAATCAAACAACTCTTACAGCATTTTGTTACTCAATCAGTGCTCTTAACATGAAATAAAAGACCACTATTACTTTGTTCGGTTTTAAATTAAACCCGAGCCACCGTGTCGCGTCCTTAATCATCAATTTAGGAGAGTTTAGGAGAGAATTACAGTAACGCAAAATGCTATAGAGGCTAACATTGCATTTTGTTTCCCCCTGCAAGACTTTGGTCCGAGAAGGCGTGATCTTGATTACTCTAATAATGCTTACATCGATTTGCTCCACTGTTGGCCATGCTATAGCAGGAGAATGCATTGTGCTTCTGCGACCCACTTAGATTCATCTTGTTTGAGCTCTGCCCTCGACGCTGTGTCGCTGGGGCTGCACGCCTCTTTAATTACACTCATTGCTTTTGTAAAACCTTGTTTCTCACAATCACACAGCACCCTCTGTGCACTTTAGCTCATCTCTCTGCCTGTCTCTGCTGTTGTTTGCATTTTGTATGGAAACATGAAAAACATGATTACCTACTAATTACACTATATAATAATAAATCGAATAAAACAAACAAACAAAAAAAAAAAACTAAACAAATAAAAGGCACTGAAATGTTACCGCAGAATTGAAACTTATCGTAATACTATTTATTCTCTGCCATCTTTCACTTACTCTCTCGCAAACATACAGTACATACACAGACGCTGTACACTTAAAAACATCAATATTTTGTCATATTCGACTCAGACATGATGCTACCGATGTCTGCCAAGCTTAACCACTACATTTTAAACTTGGAAAGGAGCATGATAAAACAGTGCTGCATTGCATCCATGCTACAAGTGTAATGGCTGTGTTTCCCTTCGAGTGTTAGCCAGGACAAAGTGTAATAGAAGCCAAAATCAATCTGTGTGTGTGTGTGTGTAATTCATAATGCGTCTGAACATCTCTCTAATAATAACATTGCATCCAATACAGTTTAAGTGATGATCCAATCTATGGGATCGTACTGTATATGTGGTGCTGTCTGTTTCCAGGAAATACTGATCATACGTCACCTCCTTCCCGCTCGCCATCACTTCTCTAATCTTAGCTCTTCTATAGGTAAAGGAGGGGGGCAGAAGAATACTGGTACAGCGTGAGCGTGGTCAGGATTACTTTTGGAGACCAAAGAATGTTTGTTTTCAAGCTGATGAACTAACTTCGCCTATCATCAGTGAATGCATAATTGGTGTTTATTTCCCAGGAGACTGTCAGTGCATGAGCAGAAAGGAGTTGTGCAACAGCACGCCTCACTGAGAGCAAATCTCTTCTAACCTTACACAAGTGTCTGACAAGCTCACAGTTGAACTTTTCTATTCCGCGCTGGACCTTTTCTTTATCAGAGAGCGCTGCGCACTCGTCTGTACGCCAGGCACTGAAGAATAACCGCGCATTTAAAGGTTCAAGGACAGTTTATGAGCACCACTGTAAAATACCTCCGGCAGAGATAAATATCCCGTGCATGCTGGTGTCACCTGAAGCTATCCACTTTTCCTCTCCAAGCTGATGATTCTGCTGGCCTAGTTAGATAACAATCAGCTCAAGTCTTCTTAGTGATTTAAGAGAGACTGTAAATTCATTGCATGTTAGGTGCATGCTTCATATGAACAATCATAGTGTATCCATATGATTAGAATGATTGCAGACCTCAAAAGGGCTTTTACAGCCTCAATCAGGAACCAAAGCAACAGGCAGAATAGTCGTCTCAAAAGCTAAATACAACCAAAAGGGAATAAGACAGGAGGAAATATTAAAATATATATTTGTAATGCTTTATTTATTTGTAATGCATTATTTAAAACCTTAAACGAGCGACGTTTTTTTTTTCAAAATGTCTCATTATATAAAGCATATTCTTCAGCAATTCTTAGAAAAATTTTTATGAAAAAACTAAAACTAAGCATACAGTACGTGAAGACCTGGTGTGACACCAGCAGCTGTAAAATGTAACCCCTTCATATCAGGAGGTGAGCTGTTCTTTCCGCGCATTACAGACATTAAAATCAAGCCTTCACCAGAAAACTACTGGATCAATAAAACAAGATAAAGGAGGACCTGACACAAATACCCACACTCCCCTGGGGCACCTTTCAAGGTCCAGATTAGTAGAGGGCCATTTGCTCATGTTAACTCATCGTTGTTGTGTGTACTAAAAACCCAGTACAAAATAACCAAACTTAAAGTGGAATCCAAATCCCCGAACGCTGAAGGTCGTCTAGGTTAAGAAGTGAGGCGTGTGGGTCGTTTATGATCATTTGTCATTTTCAGTACATACACAGCCAAATGTTGTGTACGCTTTTCTCAGGCAGGGTCAAATCTCTTCCTGAAGGTCTAAACAAGGGTCTTTTCAAGAGATCAAGAGGTCAATACAGCAGCGGCTGAAGGGCAGCAAGCATGTTTACAATGATGCGTTACAATTGGAAACTATAACAAGATCAAAGGTCACACACACACTTACACTATATATATTCATATATATATATATATATATATATATATATATATATTTATTATTTTTTATTGCTTTTTTACTGTTCAGTCATTTTCGAAGACCTCTAAACATCACAAAATCTCTATACCTGCCAAAGCCTTTTGCACATGTTTGTATACAGTATTGCATAAATGTCTAGTGCCACCCCTCACTTATTCCTATTTTACTTCCAAAGCTTTTTATGTTTAATGTAGTCTTGAGGAATAGCTCTCCAGACCTCCTGAAGGATGTTTTTTTTTGTTCTTGTCTTCAGTCCAGTCCTTATAGCTGACCAATTTTAGAGGATTTTTTGGTTGTTTGTTAACCCACACAGTGACCTATGAATTATTCAATCATAAAAAAAACGTCCAACTTAAGTCATGACCCAGTGAGGAACAGGTGCAGATGATGACAGATGATCAGGCCGGTGATTAGTATACTGGTGATGATGAGTGCTGAGTGGTTGGAACAGACGAGAGGGGAAACGAGGCTGCTGCAGGTTGTTACATAAGCAACCAATTTTTTAATTTTTTATTTAGAGAAGCCTGTCATAGAAAATGTTTGTTCACAAATTACATGTGTCAATTTAAACTGAATAATTTAATTTAATATGAATAAATACAGGGTTTCTCCAAAAGCCCCTCCCACTTATTCTATTATTATAAACCATACATAAAATTCTCAAAATAACTCCCTGTATTTTATATTTTGTCATGTATATGTTTTCCCTAAAAAAAACAAAGAATGCATTTCTATGCAACCTGGTCTAACTTATTGCTCAGCCTTCTGTTATGTGAATCCCGGCAGAGTGAAAGCTAGATCTCAGCTATTTCTCTAATAACGTGTGCACAGTAGTGGCTTAGAGGGAAAGTTTACATTCAAAAATAACAGTCCCATTGTTAGGACATATCTTACATGTGAATGTAAAACATTTAGATAATTTATTTAAGAGACTTAAGTAAAAAAAATAAATAGTATAATAAAGCTTTCCCACAGGGACACAGTAGTTTCAAATTGCCCTACAAGACAATCATTGGATCAGTGACATCAGGGCAGTTGTCACAAATAAATTACGAGTGACAAAACAAATAATGACTCCAAGGTCACCTGGTGTTGTCACAACCATAAGCGCGAGTGAGACCAGCAGCCCTGCTCAACATCAGTGGAATTGTGTGGCATATGTTAACCAAAACACACAGATAGAGGATGCTTTTGAGTAGTAAAATTATTTTGAAACACTGATGATAATATTGATGTAGTGATAATTGAGGACTTGTTAACAGGAAGTTTTGCTGGAGAGCACTATGTAAGGGTGAGCAAACAGTGTATCAAAAAAAAAAAAAGCCTTATGGACATTTTGCCTTGCCTTGATCAAAAACATATAGAAATCAGAACTGAAGTGAACAGAATTGGCTATTGTTTGATTTGTTTATCATTATTTATCTTAAAAATATGAGAAATGAATATGCATTTGTTATGGATTTATATGTATGTGTTTTGTACATATATAATATTTTTAGATATTGTCAAATTAAAGATATTGTCGCTAACAATCTGCTGTAAAATGTAAAAAGTAACAAATATCTCAACCCTCTCTCTCTCTCTCTCTCTCTCTCTGTAATGCAGACTATAGATTTAAATTTATGGGATTTTTTTCAATACTTACATACAAAATGTAACTCTACATTACATACAGTATGTTGCCTTGCATATATGTAGATGTAGATTTGAAGGTAAAATTCAGTATTCACAGAACACACAGACAGTTTTAAAAAAATAATTATTATTATTTCTTTATTTATTGCTGTTAATTAATATACTTGTTACACTAATTGTGTTTTACTGCATTTACTGCAAACAGAAATCTAGCATGCTATATTTCTAACTTGCATCATTTAAAACTGACTTTTTTTAATAGCCTCTATTTCTCAATCCTTACATATTATTCTATTATAAATGATTATTCTAATAACTTACAAGGTATTTGCCTAAAATCGTGCATTTTTGCCATGACACGGTGAGAACTGAACTTTCAGGACCTTGGACAAGAGCTCGAGGCTTCCTAAAGCTCCTCTTTTCGGCGTTTAAAGGTCACTCAGTGAGGGGGCGGGGCTTGTGTCCGAAGCCGCAGATTTGTCTATTAAATACCAAGCCTTTACAGCACTCCACCTCTTCTGACATAATGTCCCAACGCAAATGCTGAATACCCGTTTATAAGTGTGAGTTAAGCGCGCGATGCAAGCCATTGAGTGAATTACATGCAACCATCCTAATAGGCTCAGTATGCACTCCTATAGCGCAGTGTGTGACACGTTAGAGCAGGTCCTGGGTTACTGTGGAGGTGTAGTCAGTAGTAGACAGACACCAGTGTTTTTTTTTTTTGGCGCAAACGCGCACGTGTGGCCTCGGTGTCAAAAAGCAATTCTCAATTAGGAATAATATAAACTTAAACCTGTTGTACCTTAATGTTTACACACTCATTATAATGTAAGCCACTGACCTGTACATGTCCTTTTCACTGGAATGGTACACCTTTGCCACATTTACCTGGCAGTATGGCTGTAGCTGCTACACACAGTAATTAGATCTTAAGGATCACTGTTGTCCCTTTAATGAGCTTTTAGCTTAATACTTTAAATAATTTACAAGTGAAACTAATCACCAATAAAGAGACAAAAATCTAAATAAATCACAATAAATTAATAAATATTTTTGGCTGATTAAAATGCACGAGGAATAAAAATAAAGTTAAAGTTAGCCTATATAAGGGATAAACGCATCTTTGTTACATGGAACAGTAAATGTTGTCTCTGAACAACATCAGTTTCCCCTCCATGGATACTTCAGCAAACAATGTAATCAGCTGAGGGGTGCTAAACCTGATTAAGGCTTTCTGCACGCACATCGCCGTGATTTTAATTCAGACACACAACATATGCTGAGCTCCTCATTACCCCTCACTTCTCTTTAACTATATACTCTACCTGTATCACCTGCTGCTCTTTTCTCTATGCGCGATATTTACAGGAATCTGTTTCAAAGGCCGACTACAAGGGTAACTTTTGTGATTTTTAACTCACAAAACAGGCTTGGTCTTTGGTGAGCTCCCTACAGAAAGTTCCAGAATGTTTTCTAAACCAAGGAGAGAGAGAGAGAGAGAGAGAGAGATTGGGAGAGAGAGAGAGACTGGCACAGGCAGGGGTGGCAACTACTTACGTGTGAAACTTTCTTTTCTTGGCAGCTTTGCGTGCAGAAGAAGCGATCCTTATAGTTCAGCGACTTCCGACATTCTCAGTGAGCGCTAGCAAAACCCAGAGCAGCCTGAGGGCATGTGGAGCCCTCTCTGGAAACTCATCCCGGTCCAGATAAACGGCCTGTGATGAGGTTTTTCACTCGCGCTAAACACGCACATCCATTCGAGGAGGATCAGGCGCAAACCGGCGTGAGCGTCAATTCCGCTCCATATGCCATGGCGCACAGGCTTCACCGAAAAAAAGGATCTTTTCCCACAGGGTCATCTTGATAAATCATCCAAATCAGAAAGACTCCAATATATTAAATAAAGTTGTGATCGATGTCCAAAAGAGATTTTAAAAAATTCTATATATATATATACAGGTCAGTGACGCCGACTCCGGCTCTTCCCTGCCTCTAATGCTGTCCAAGCGGCGACTAGGTCAGAAGAGGCTCTTGTAGATCGCAGGGACTTGAGTTAACCGGCTCTCTCCTGGAAAATCTTCAAGCGCAAACGCGTACCAAACCTGTGCGATCGCCGTCGAGTCGCCGACTGAGGAAGTGAGCTTGGTCGGTGCATGGGAAACGCCTCCTCCCGTCTGCCTTTTTGCGCTCCCTTTACGCACCGCTCCGACGCACCTCTGTTTGGCGCTTTCAAAGTTTCTTTGTGCAAAAAGGAAGAGAGAGAAAAAAAAATCACGCCTGGAAAATTTTGATGGAATGAAGAGCGCGCAGTGAAAATGGACTGTACTGAGATCTAGGACAAGTCTTTGGGGACTGGAGTGTTTAATATCAGGCGAACAACTGTTGTTTATGAACTCGCTGCCGCAATTAAGCCTGATGTGTGTGTGTGGGTCTCACCCTTTAATATGTGTTTACGCGGACGTTTCAGGAAAGGACACAGATTTATTTCATTTGTTTATAGATGAGCCCTTGTGGAAAGCAAAGATTATTTTTTTATATCTACACTAGCAATTACAATCTTTTAAATGTATTACTTTACTTCATTTCACATAAATAAAAAAAATATCGAAATGTATACAATATATATAGATACAAAAAATAATGCCTTGAGTCTATTGCTTGGTATAGCTGAAGATGTGCATGAAAGCGCTTAATTGGAAACGAGCGGACACACATACGCACACACAGACACACACACACACACAGCTGCTGAATCTGTAGCTCCCTCTGGCGAACCACTGATGCCAGAGGCACACAGGATTTTCACATTTCAGTGATTTCTACCAAGCAAATTCATACCCGACATCTGAGCAGTGCAGAGTTACAGGCTGAGAGCTTATTGCTGGTAAATCTATAGCCACTTTAGGTTACTCAAACGAGTTACTCAAAGCTCGAAGTATTATAATGTAAAATCACCAGAGATACAGGTACTGTACCACTCATTGTCAAAACCTCTTTGTATACAGTGTTGCAGTGGGCCTGGAGCCTATCCAAGAAGAAGACTTAGGGCATGAGGAGGGGTACACCCATGGGTGGGATGCTAATCCATCGCAGGGCACGCACACACTACAGGCAATTTGGGACTGCTAATCTAATCCTAATCTGCATGGACTGTGGGAGGAAACCAGGGAAACTGGAGAAAACCCATCAAACAATGAGAGAACATGCAAACTCCATGGCAGGCCACAGTGTTCACCACTATGCCACCATGCTGCCTGTTAAATGTAAATTTTTATGAAAATTTATATTATTGCTTTAAATTTTTAAAAATGTTGTTTAAATGATCTTGTTGAAAGTATCTAAGATTAGTAGAGTTTCCTATATGAACACAGTATTCTACAAAAGGTTTCTACCACCCCTCATGACAAAATTAAGAATATTAAATAAATGTTAATTCCATCCATTTGTTTATCCATCTATCCATCTAGGAATCTCTAGTCCAAATAAGGAGTGTGGAGGCCAGTGGTGATTAACATTGTATTTATTCCCATTTTATGACCATGGTAGGACTTCCGATCAACATTCACATGCACACTCACACTCACACACTACAGACAATTTGGAAACACCAGTTTACTTAATCTGCATGTCTTTGGACTGTGGGAGGAAACCAGAGTACTCAGAGAAAACCTATCAAGCATGAGGAGAACATGCAAACTCCATCTACACAGACCCAAAACGAACCCTCGACCCTGGAGGAGTGAGACCACAGTGCTAATCACTAAGCCACTATACTGCCTGTATAATGTACATTTTTATGAAAATGTATATTAATGTTTTTTTTTATATAGTTTGTGCTTTGCTGAAATGATCATGTATCTAAGACTATAAATGGCAACATTGTGGATATAAATTAATTACCTTATTATTATAAAGTTAATTATGCAGACTTATCTAGCCAATAAGGTACAAAGGCAAAATTGTGCATATTTCTTAAAACTGACTTAGTTAAAAAATAAAAAATGGGGGAAGAACATGCTTTAAAATCTGGCCTGTAGGAATTTGACTGATATTTGATAAGAAATACACATATAAAACTATATATACACATAACTATATAGTTCAATTAAGGGTAGTTGATATTTGCACAGCTGCTGCATGGCGCGCGCGGGTTCTTTTTTTACCCGCTTTTCGGAAGTGACGTCATGCTGTCAACATGTAAGATGGCGACCCATCACAGGCAGAATGCTGCCGGGCGGAGAAAAGTGCAGGTACATTTCAACTTTCATGAGGTTCTCTTACATTTGCACAGACAAGCGTTTGGTGAGGATTATTTGGGGACCTCTTTGTGACGCGTTTCTCCACGCGGTGTGTGAATTTTATCATCATTTCTGTGTAAAACCCGAGCGGACGCTCTGACCTGGGGCTGAAGCCCGAATTATCTTGTACTGTCTACAGAAGTGCATTACACAGTGGTGGAATAATGCCTTAGACAACATACATGAGTGCATTATTTATCTAGTTTGGAAAACAGCCCATGATTACAGGCTTGGCAGCTAGCAGGAATGCCCAGCTATCTTACTTATAGTGTGTGACATGTTCTACTGGCTCGTTTTTGGGTGCATATTATTGTATATAGAAATAATGCTTTTGTCAAAGCTCTGGTAGATATGTAGGTTTTATGCACATTGTCCATTTGTCTTTAATGTGAGAATGTAATTGCTAACTCTAAGCTGTAGCTAAAGCTAAGTCCACGCCCCCTTCTTCAATCATTGCTGGAGTAGACAACATTCTGGTATTTCAGACGTTAAACTGTTTAATTGTATAAAAATGAAGGAAATTACAATATCGTTTAAATATTAATTTTAAAAAAATTAAGACGTTTTTATCAACGGACAAAATTTGCTTATTTTTGGTGAACCGTAAACCAGAATGCCCCCGGTGTCGCTGTATGTCTGCCGTATTTTGGGCTGTCGTAAAAATGGCGCAAAATGCACAAGTGCACCCAAAAACAAAATGAGTTTAAAACCTAATTACATCTATTCAATATGTATCTTAAATATCCATTTACATTTCCCTGCTGCATTACTGGAATGTGATATGAGATTATTGATATTAATGTAAAGCGTCAATTAGAATCCAGAACACATTTACTGTGTGTGTGTGTGTGTGTGTGTGTGTGTGTACAGTATCTGACAAAAGTGAGTACACCCTTCACATTTCAGCAACCACTTTATTATATGTTCTCAAGGGACAATACTATAGAAATGAAAATTGGATATACTTTAGAGGAGACAACGTGCAGCTTGTATAGCAGTACAGATTTACTGTGCTCTAACAATAACTCAACATACAGCCATTACTAGGTAAATAACTGGCAATAAAAATCAGCACACCCTAAGTGAACTTGTCCAAGGTGTCGATATTTTGTGTGAGCACAATTGTTACCTAGCACAGCCTTAGTCAGAGTTGTACATGTTGTTGCTGGGATCCTCTTCCACTCCTCTGTAAAGATATCACGGAGTTGCTGTGCTGGATGTTGCACAAATGGCCCTTCGCCACTTTCTGCTTGATGATGCCCCACAGGTGCTCTATAGGGTTCAGGTCTGGAGACATACTGTACTTGGCCACTGACAAACTCTTGAACATAATGGATAGGACGCATGGCTTTGCATGGTTAAAGATGTACAGCTGTTATCACTTAGGACATGGGTCACTCCGGACCTGCACATGGCTCGTTCACCCCTCTGTTGTGAAGTATTGAATTGAAAATTGTTATTTTTGTTCCTCAGTTTTTTAAAAATGTAATTGTAAATTAGAAGATTATGGGGATATTGTACCATTAAAATAAAACGTCTTTATTCTCTATCGCTCAAAATATGCGTCACAACCGCGATGTGCGACACCCGCTATTTTTATTTTAGATGTCAAAAGAGTTTTGTGGCTCCCGGTATTTTCTTTTCTGTGGGAAATGGGTCCAAATGGCTCTTTGAGTGTTTAAGGTTGCTGACCCCTGACTTAGGGTCTACTCACTCTTGTTGCCAGCTATTTTGACCGTAAGTCAAATCATCACCCCTCTATCGACGTGCAGTGGGTATGAGGTGTTTGTGCTGAAATACTACTTCACTTTTTGTCTCATCTGTGTATAGGGCATTGTTCCAGCAGTCTTTGCTTTGTTCAGATGCAGTTTCGCGAATGTCAGGTATACTTAGATGTTCTGGTTAGACAGAAGAGGTTTCTCCTGGCTATTCTTCCAAATAAACCATACTTCTTCAGTCTTCTTCTAATTGTGCTGCTGTAGACTTTTTTTATTTAACATGCTCTGTGAGGCCTATAGCATCTGAGGTGTAGCTCTTGGGCTTTTTGTATTTCTTTGAGTACTGCACGGTCTGACTTGGGGGCGGATGGATGTGCTGGGACATCCCTCCTTCCCTCATCATTCATACTGCATTGACATCGAGAGAGAGCTAAGGCTAAAATTTTGATCTATGAGATTTAAAGCTGGTGTCAATAAAAGCCTTAGAAGGTGTGTGATATGTGAATTAATAAGAGATTGTGATTCTTTATCTGGTTCTTGAAGCCATTTATCATATCACTTTAACATGCACTGCCTGGTCCAAAAAAAAAAAAAAAGTTGCATGAATTTATCTTTGGTTACAGTGCACAACTATCCTCCTTCTCCAAGAACTACTCTTTCACAGTTTGACTTCTTGAATATGCCTGTGCCATCATGGAAGAAAAGCTCGATAGATCTGATACCCTTGTCATTCAGTACATTCAGGTTGTCGGCTGACTTCATTTTATTGCCACATAACATTGCTGAGAATAGACCTGATCACATTAAGCAACCCCAGATCATAACACTGCCAATCTGAACTCATCAGACCAAGTGATTTTTATATATTTTTTTCCCGTTGTGTCCAATCTTTATGATCTCTAGCAAATTGAAGCCTTATTTTCCGATTAGTGTCACTAACAAGTGAGATTAATTGTCTCACATTGTGCATGTATGGAAATGCTCTTATTTTCACTATTAAACAGGGCTATAGTTTTACTGTTTTATTTTTTTAGGGCCCAAGCACTGAGTGCGCAGGGCCCTCTTGTTCTTCTAAGGATTATTAGGGCCCAAGCACTGAGTGCGCAGGGCCCTCTTG
>QMIH01001219.1:163226-175241 GCA_003987875.1 Clarias batrachus | reverse complement strand
TATATATATATATATAATTGTTTTAATAGTGTGAAATATCAGACTCAAGCTATGTCATTTTAAAATAAATAAATAAAATAAATAAAATCTAATAAATCAATCAATACATTTGTTTTTAGTCTGAACAAAGCAACGTATCATTTTATACTGCAGGATCTGCTTATCTTATATTCACACTTCGATGTCAATTCAATTTAGTTATTTAGTTATTTGTATAGCACTTTTAACGATGGTCAATGTCGCAAAGCAGAATAAAAAAACGACTTATAGAAATGACGATGAAATGTCTGAGAAAATATGCATGAATCCAAATGATCAGATTGTCCCTGATGAACAAGCCGATATACAGTACATATATAAACTGTGGTTTTAATTTTAATTTCATAACTTGCCATTATAAAACCACTTAGGCCTATAAGTGTGCTTGGCAGCCGTACTCTCACACCCTGTTCATGTAAAAACACGTGTACAAGAAAAGAAAAGAAAAAAAAAATCTATAAAAAACATGTCAGGAGCCAATTACACCCCAGCATTTAATTTCGAATAAAACAACATGCTGTGTGGTTCTCCTGTAGGGTAGAAAATAAGCCCTGTCTAAATACACTGTCACTGTGTGTACTTTAATTAAATTCAAGGAAAAATGGGCTTTTCTGTAATTGACGCTTAACAAGCCCCCTGTGGTGGAGCGAAAACGCTACTCGCAGACTGTACCTGGAAAATCTGCATAACGTTTGGTATTTCATGTAATAATAATAATAATAATAATAATAATAATAATAATACATTAAAAGCATGCAGGTAGTGATAGGACAGATGTAATATCCACCTTTGGTCGCTAGTTATTTGCAGTTTGGCCACTTCTATCAAAATGTTTCCTTTAACCAGCTGCTTCATGGACCTGAACGCTCAGCGGTACATTCCTCACGCTTCATGCTGTTTCTGTTCTTTAATCTATCACGATAGAGTGTGTATCATGTGAGAGGGAGAACTTGGCCACACGTGGCCTGTTTGGTTTGGCTAGCCAAGCTGTTTATCATGCGCTACGATCCAAGAGCAACTAGCGCAGCACCTTCAATGGTTACCATGTGGTGAAAGCCCTACCTCAGCCAAAACAGGCACGCACTAGCGCCTTACCTCCCTGCGTCTAATAATAACCCAGCCTTTGTGTGGTTTAGCTATAAAATTTATTAAAGCTTCGTCTACATGCGCGCAAAGCTTCACGCTGCTAATGGGCATTGATGATAATTGCCATGATAAAAAGTACGGTACCCATTTGGTACCTATTTCCTCCGTTCTACAGCGGCGAGCTGATAACCTCTACATTTTTGTGTATTCCAATCTCGCAGCGGGCGAGCGCCCGTAATTACATCCTGCCAAGGTGGATTTCAACTTCACGCGCAACAGACGCTTCGCAGTAGCGTGGTAACATTTTAAATATGCAACAAGGTTACAAAAAATACAACAACTTTGTGATATTACAGAGCTGTCATTTGCTATAATAATAATAATTGCAAATTAATATACATTAATGTATAAATTGCAATATATAACTGCTATGACATGTTTATAGCATGTTTATGGAAATTATGATACTCTAATGCCTATTCTAATAACAAATTGATCACTAGATGTAAATCTCCCAACAGCAACTACATACTGTAATATGAAAGTGCTATTTGACATACTGTGCAGTATCTACTGTATGCAAGTCTTATAAGCTCTGACTGTATCTGATTATATCACTCTAATAACCAGGCGCTTGATTACATGGTTCGAGTCATGTTAACCTTATAAACAATCACCAAACAAACTGTCACTACAACTTACCACAAACCTGCCATGCCATGTTTATAATAAGATTATGTCCCTATAATTATGCAGGATTTAAAACATCTCAAAACTCTATACTAGACTACACCTGCTGTGATGGCATGACATGACATGCTTATAACAAGATCATGAAAGTATTATGAAGCAGAGATTAAAATATATAAAGTAAGCACCTTAGTCCTATACTCTAAACTATACTTAATGTTTTATTGCACTTAAATCCTTATAACATGGTTATTTCAGCCTTATGACATGTCATATATATTTTTTTTTTACGATTTAGAAAATTTAAGTAAAAAGTCACCTCAAAGTTTATGTCAGTATTATGACAAATTATATCAGTTTTATGATTAAAGGCTAAGGTATCATATGATTCTGGGTTTGTTTGTATATGTGCCAAATATGACATGGTTATAGGGTAACATTTTATTGTTATGATTCAAAAGTTAAGTAGCGTGTCACCACAAAAGAATTACTAGCTAGCTCATGACATGTACATGCTTATGTCAGGGTTATGTCAGTCATATGGCACACTCTTTAATTCAGGGTTCCAACAGAGTTACTGCAAAATATAAAATAAAATCAAATAAAATAAATAAATAAATGAACAGTTTCTGACCTACATGCTTATGACGTGGTTATGTCAGTCTTATGCACATCATATTAGTTTCATGATTCAGGGTTCAAATAAAAAGCCACCCCTCAAAAGAGTTACTGGACAATTTATGACATGTGCATGCTTATGACATGGTTATGTCAGTCTTATGAAACATCATGTACTTTTATGAATCAAAGTTCAAGAAAAGAGTCACCACAAAGAATTACCTGACAATTTATCACATAACCATGCTTATAACATGGCTATGTCAGTCTTACGATCCATTACTTTTAAGATTTAGGGTTCAAGTAAAAAGTCACTCCAAAAAGGTAACTGGACAATTTCGAACAAATAAATGCTTGTGCAACTGCTATGTTACTCTTATGACTAATAATTTTTTTTTCTTGTGGTTCAAGATTGGCATAAGTGTCACCAAATGCTTATGTCATGGTTATATTAGTTTTATGACACATGATGTCAGTCTTTAGCTCAGGGCTCTGACGAAGATTTCAAAATATTTACAGTACTGGGAGGTTAATAACACATACATGCAGCATCACATACCTTATATTTTAAAAAGTTCTTTGTCATCCATGCATGTTTTTTTAATGCAAAACTACATAAATTCTCCCATGTTTTTTTTAAACACCATTGTCAGCAAAGTTCTGACCAGTGATAACCCTTGACCCAAACTTTCAGTGAGATTCCCATTGAGAACTCTACACTTGGTTGGCATGTCTCCAGTGACGAGGCCACCGGTTTATTTAACATGGTCACTCTTTTATGAGCCAAAGAGAAAAGGAAAGTCACACTTCATCCCTGTCATGAGGTGACGGACTGCTGAATAGTGCCGTGGCCTCTAGCCATTGTTTTCTCAGAGCGCTCTGATGCTTACTCAAGCCTTAGGGTGACCCACAGAACATTAGGTCCAGCTTTGCTCGTCGTCTCTTCCTTCCTCTGTTTTCCTTTCTTCCTCGACATGCTTTCGGCAGTGTGCGTGAGTGACTGCTTCTGATCTCGATGATGCTTTTTTGTCATAACAGGGGTCCTTGTTTAGCATTTCCCACTCAAAGGGCCTCGTTATTGAAAGGAAACTCAAGAACAGAGGGGGACGTATAGGGCAAAACATGTCAGAGTCACAGAGTACAACATAAAACTAGGTTTAAATGAAAACATCTAAGCATAGTGTTTATAAAGCTTCATTAGACCTACATAAGCTCTATCTGAGATTCCTGATGGAGTATGACTTTATAAATGTCTATAAAATCTTATTGACAGGTGTCAGGAAGTCTTTTTTATTTTATTTTTTTAATAGGTTATAATATGTTATTAAGTACTATGACTAGTGAGTACTAGTTGTCATTAGGGTGTGTTTTTATAACATCCATCGTAAAACAAATGCTTTATAAATTGTGGCTGGAAATGGTAACATTATAATGAGATATAATGGACCATGACAACCCATAAAATTATATAACACTTGCCATGACATGTTTACAGCTTATAAAGTGTTATGCCAAATGTTAAGACAGAGAATAAGAACCTGACATGAACTGTCATTACAATGCACCCACACCTGCCATACCATGTTTATTACATTATGTTGTAATTAGGGTCTAAAACATCCTAAGACAAGATCAGCTTAGTCTCATGATCGATTACATAATCACAGTAGTTTATGACATCTCCATGACATGGTTATGTCAGGCTTATGACATACAAATCAAATAAAGATAATACCTGATTTTATGAAACAGAGTTCAAGTAATTCTAAAACAAATAGAGACTAATCACTAGACATCCATGACAGAGAACACCTGTATGACAATGTTTATACAGATTTGACACATTTATGTACGTACTGTATATGACACTCAACACATCTCTTCCTTCCCTCGTAGACCCTCATATTTCAGCTCAGATCTTTACATGTTTGGAAAAAGTTTGAAACTGAACTGCTGTTTACTTTAAGTGATTCATCCCCACTCCAAGACCTTTGATTATCTATGATTTCACAATTGGTCACTGCATTGGACAATCTGCTGTCCTTTTGCTAACCTGATACACTCGTGTCGGTTTCAGGTGCTTGTTCAGTCGCTTCTTACTTCGAGACTGAACTACAGCAACTCGTTTCCGGCAGGTCTGCCTCTGAAAACAACTTGACTTCTGCAAGTGATCCAGAATGCGGCTGCACGAATCGTCTTCAATCTTCCTAAACTCTCCCACACCACTTCATTACTTTGCTCCCTCCACTGGCCTCGTGTAGCTGCCTGCCTCAGACTTAAGACACTGACACAGACTTGGACACGCTGGTGCCCAACTACCTCAAAGCACTTCAACACACTCCCTCTGATGCTCTAGCACTGCTGAGAGAAGGTCGCACCATCTCTCAGTGTGCACAGGAGGCATACAGTAAATCAAGATACTATTCTGCTCTAGCACCTACAGTACAGTAGGCAGTGGAATGAACATCCTCTAGAGAGCTGAACAGTTGAGTGTTTAAGGGGTTTTCAAATTAGGGCCCCAGGATGGTTTCTGAGAAAACTTGACCCCAATGTCTGGGCAGAACACGATTGTTCATGCTCAGTAGCTGCTGAAGATGATTTTTGGGCTAGCTCAGTGGTTAAGACATTGGACTACAATTTGGAAGGTCCCAGGTTCAAATCCCACAACAACCCAGTTGTTGCTGTTGGATCCTCAGCTGCTCAAACGCATAATGAGATAAAAATGTAAGTCGCTGTGGATAAGAGCGTCTGTTAATGTCATCATTCTCTTCTTTGTGTTGCAAACCGATACGGTGCACAATGCCCCCTACTGTACTGGAGAGTGAAAATACGCAAGTGTACAACGAAAAAATAATAAATGCGTACATTGGCTTGGGGGCAATTGTTCCTGGGCATGGTACAAATCAGTCTAATGTTAATTAATTTGAAAACCCTCTATAAAAGACATCTAAAGACCTAACGTTAACTTAGTTACCTAAATTAACACCCAAATAAGAAAAAACAAAAACATTTAAAACTCCCTATAGTGTTGCATGCTGATGTTCAGTAACCTAGTGATACTTTGATGCACTTACAGTATGTACTGTAAGTCACTCTTGATAAGGTCGCCTGCCAAACCTAAATTGTAATTTAAATGTAAATGCAAAATGTACATGACAAGATTACATCAGTGGGGATCATTTAAAACAGGATCATTTCAGTCTTGCGACTTCAAGAAAGGGATCACGACAGAACTTCCAGTGAGATGTTAACACAGATGTATAACCCGGACAGTTCATGACAGTTCATAGCGTGATACTGTATGTTATGAGTTATAGCAGTGTTATGAGGCAAGGTTCAAGTAGTGTTATTTCTGCTTAAAAAAAAAAACACAAAAAAAACGAAACGGCCATTATGCAGGTCATAAAAGCTGGAAAGCCATTTGACTCCTCGTGGCCGTGCTGGAGTGAATTACCATAAAGGGTTATTGCAAGGTGCTATGGATTACCATGGCAATAGGTGGTGAGTGGCTATGGGCTGAATGACTAATCACCTGACACGGCGCCACTCGGTTACACTTGGTCACTGGAATGAATGTCTCTTTTAGTGGGAGGTGATTATAGTGCCGTAGTCAAATTAACTCGGCGCCTAAATAACTCCTGCCCGGGTTTTGTGTGGGTCCTTTTCATTAAGCGCCTGTTTATATTTAAATCAGCTGGCACTCGAGGACCGGAGAGCGGCGACTCCATAAATCGCCTTCGAATTTTATACTCTGTTAGGAGCCATAATAATTATATCACAGCAGAAAGCAACGGATAAATGCAAAGCCGCGCTGTGTTTAATAACAGTTTATGTGTTTTTGTTATAAATGTAGGTTTTATGAATGAGCATAAAAGAATGAGCTAGAACGATGTCTGCGGATGCGTTAAAGCCCTTCCAGAGTGAGAGAGGAGCAGAGAGAGAGGATCATACATCAGGATAACTAGAAAATGATTCTGATTCGTACATTTATTTCAGTCCATTTTTCCTTTTTCCTCAGACAATGCAAGATAAATATTCACTTATTAAAGCGTAACTGAAATAGACTGTGTCATGCATCAACCTAATAGCCTAAAGGCTCGGTTCAATATTGCCCACTTGAAGAGAGGCTCTCCTAATGGAAGAACTGACGTTCTCCTCGCCCAAACTCCATTCATCATGCCGGCCCAGCGTTCATTATACACTACAAAGAAATGCCATTGAAAATGGTTAGAGCCATCCATTAAACTAAAGCGACAAGTGTTGGCGGATTATGGGAATAACACATTGGGGAAAATAGGACGCCGATACTCCAGCCATGTGAGGAGCAGGATGATAAGTGCCACCTGTACTCTGGTTTTTTTTCACCCTTACACAATAGATCATCGAATGAAATGACAAAAGATGATTTTTCACTTCCAGCAGCACGTCCACTTCCCCAGCAACTTTTTGCATTTGTCTCCCAAGAACCTAATTCTGGACAAAATTAGAAATTCAAAGCAAAGGCCCAGTTTGTGTGTGGCCTCATGTGGTGATATGTTTTATGCTTTGAAGATAACAGCTGCATTAAAAAGATAAAGTTATAGCTGTGTCAATAGCTGGCTTATTATTATTAAAGCCACCTTATTATTATTATTATTATTATTATTATTATTATTATTAAAAAATTTAAAACCAAATGCCATAACAAGCATTATAAAGTAACCACACTGTAAAAAATAAATTGTAAATTTTCCGGTAAAAAAAAAAACGGCACCTGTGGTTGCCAGAATTTTACCATAAAAAAAAAAAAAAAGGTAGCAACATTTTTGGTTGTACAGGATTACACTTATTATAATGTATATTCCTATGGATTTTAATTATTTCTTTTTTTTTTTCCAAGCCAGGCCAGGAATCGAACCCAGACCCTTGTGGTGCAAAGTGACAAAGCTAACCACTACACTATTGTGTTTGCTGTGAAATTATTGTCGTTGTTGGACTTCCTCGGTTTCCCCGCGTCGCCTGCACGACTTGCACTCCAACAATGACAACATTCGTGTAGCTAGCACATCAATGTAGTGGTTAGCACTGTCGCCTTGCACCACCAGGGTCTGTGTTCGATTCCTGGCCAGGCTTGAAAAACAAACAAACAATTGAAATAAGTAAAATGAGTGCAATTCCGTACAACATAAAAACATTTTTTTCTCCCATATTTTTACGGTAAACTTCTGGCAATCACAGCTGCCAGTTTTTTACCATAAAATTTACATTTATTTTTTTACGGTGCAGTACTGCTGGAAATAAGAATATGCAGAACAGTTCAATTCAATTCAATTTTATTTGTATAGTCCTCTTAAGATTGAATATAACACATAAAATACGTACCGTTTTTCCCTGATGAGGAGGGATTCCCTGTGCTGTTTTTACACAAAAAAAAACTAACACACATTCTTCGAAGAAACAAACAAGCCGGGAAAAAATGGCTGAAGATGGGAAATGGTGCAATAAAATGAAGCAAAACAGCAAAATTGTTAATAAAAATATTGAAAAAGCAATAAAGTTTTAATAGCAATACAAGCAAGAAATGATTTGAACACAGAAACTACGTCACATGATTTTATCTTTTTTAGATCCTGTTTTAAATGACTAAAGTTCCTCAACCGCAGCTACATCACTGGAGTTCATCATTGCGTTTTGAGGTATCTTCCAGAACATATTGGAAATTTTGCTTTGCATACAGTTAGAATCTCCTATGAAGACTGCATATACAGTAACTGTGTAATTATGATGTTGCTCTATAAACTAGAAATGAACATTCAGTAACATTCCAGACACAACATGGCCAAATGTCTGAGGCTAGAATAAAAAGATAAATACAGGCTCATTTAATATATAACCTGTTGAATAGCATGTGTTAACTTGTACATTACTCTCGAAGAGTTTCCCAGTGAAAGTAACAGCTTTACTTTTTTTTTTTTAATTTGATGAGCATGCATGTAGTACATGTTCAAAAGTTAAATATCCATGCTTCCAAAAAAAAATTATATACAGTTCAGGAAAAGAAATCAAAGAGATCACCAAGAGTGCTTTTAAATATGGGAGGTGTTCACATCAAAGTGGGACATGAGAGACAATAGAGAAACTCCCTTTATTCCTCTATATAATCCCCTGCTACGCTAATGCACTAAAAGTCCCACTTTGATTTGAACACCTCCCATATTTAAAAGCACTCTTGGAAGGCTCAACCCAAACAGCCCAAATGATTAGTCAACCAAAACTTGCTTACTTTTTGTATAATGTACAATACAGTAAAGTGCATTGTGTTTAATGTGTAATATATTATATATCAGATTCAAAACATGACATATCAATCAATCAATCATTAATTATTTTATTATAAAATCCTGCTTCGCCAGTTTCTGGCCAGGTCTACTGTTTGACGTTAATTTTCCAATTTTTGCTTTGATGTAACTTTACAAGTTCTCCTTTATCTGTTCTGAAATTTGTCCTCTAATTAGCCCGGTGTCCTTTGATTGGATGTATTCCCCTAGATTCCCCCGAAACACCACACCTGACCTCTTTCTTTCCTTCCTATTTTTGTCCATGAGCCTAGCATTATCCTACACTACATCATGCTAATACAATGCCATTAGACACTCCACAATAGCAGAGATGTAAAAGGATTTAGACTGCCCCAGTTCCAGGGCAGGGCTTTTCTGTGATGGCCTGTCCTGACACAAAAAGCATTGCTGAGTCAGCAGTGCGCTAAAGCCAATCGCTTGTTTGGACAAAAGTCTGGAAATCCAGCAGCTGCCAGAAATTAATGTTTTGGAAAGATGCTCACAATAGTGGGCAGAGAAACCCAGTCAAGGATATTTATATATATATATGGTCAATGGAATGAATCATTATCATAACTCTTCTGGCATCTAATTTATTAAATAACGACATAATGTAATAAAGATATCTGGAAAGTGGTAGTTTAAAACACTCTAATAGCTCGAGCCAGTCGAACCGCGATTAATACGCGACACCAGCGTTCCTGCCCAGCGGCTTCCTGGTGTCTGGCTACAGGTCAGAAGAATCACTCATCCCTGATCTGGATAATCTCGTCCTGCACTGAGGTTTGAGCATGGACGGCGTCCGTATGGACACGGTGCTCATGGGTAATTACATGTTCATGAGACTTGGTTATGAAGAAGACAATGAGTGCTTGGCTTGGATGAATGGTGACTTGCAAACACCAGGGGACACTGTGTGCTGTTGAATCATTCAAATGTCATCACGGAGAAGGTTGCATATGGTTCAGATTTGCTGAAGATACAGGCCAAAACGTTTCTATATTCCATATGACGCTTGGAAAACCAAGAAACAAAGAAACCAAAGAAGTCATCATATACGTACTGTACATACGTGCATAATACACACATAAGCCTTCCATGATGAGGAACTTGCATCTTATTCCAAACGGTGAGATTGTCATAAAGTTGTCATTACAACTCATTTTAGTTGCAAGTCAGAAAACACAAAGCAACTCTTCACTGTTCTAACTAACTGTTACGCAGCAAGTATGTCAAAGTCATATCAATACTTTTATGAAATTGAATTCAATGCAGGCTTTATGACGATTGGAATAAGGTAATATGGAGGGTGTCACGAAAGACAGTTCTACAAAGTAATATAACATTCATAGCAATTAACAGTTATGAAATTAAATTGTAGTGAATATTTAATTCACCTCGTATTGATGAGAACCGCATCCTCCACTAGGCTTTATTTGCTTTTCCGAGTTTCCAGTAACAGCCGCCTTTTTCTATTCCCTGATGCGTCCACTCAGTGTCTCTCGCCATGTAATGCTGACTTTTCCTTTCGACACCGGCCAAGCCTCTAGCTCATCTGAGCGCAAACAGATCACGAACAAGGTCACCGTGGCGATGACGGATAAAAGGGATAAAAAAAAATAAATTGTAAAAAAAAAAAAAATTCAGACCTGGTGTGAACCAGGAAGTATTATTTTACTCTTTCTTCATCCATCACTCAGAGTGAATGGCTTTATTTTATTGAACTGATTTCCATCTAAAAAAAAAAAACACCTCTTGAGCCGCTACCGATTCACATCTTCTCCGCTGTTCCGCTTCCAGATGCGTCTTACCGTTTTACCGTTTTACGGAGGTGGCTATGGGCCTTGTGGGAGATCTATTTTGCGCTGCAAATAAATCATATTTCAGAGCGTGTACCAACTTTAGACCGAAGCTGGAAATAGGGCTTTAAGGGCTGATGAGTGATAGAATGTGGAAAAGAGCTTAGCTTAGCGTGCCAAACACAGCCAGAGTCAATAGCCCTTAAAGCAGGCGCTGGATCAACTCGTCCACTGAAGGTATTGGTTTCACAGACTCATCCCAGGTTAATTCAAGCATACAGTGTTCGCCGCGCGCTGTGCTTCACAGCCGCTGGCGTGGGTGCAAAACAAGCCTTTAGATAAAGAGGCAGACACCGTGGCCCCACTCGATGCTTCCTCCATTCCAGGAGGAAATAAAAAGAAAGAACGAACGCTGAAGGTTGAGACTGGAACCCGGACGCTATCAGTGGAAACAAAGTAAATAAGATGCTCCGGCTTTATTCAGCCATCCAGTCGTTTTTTCACACAAAAGAAGAAAACCTTTTTTTACTTAGCTTAGCGTGCCAAACACAGCCAGAGTCAATTATGGAGGCCATAATTGCACAAGTTTAACCTTAAACACGTTTCTATCATGGATTTAGTAACATTCCTGTGTTCATAGCCATACTACATAAGACATTCATACTGTAAGTTATAACATGAAAGTAAAGAAATATGAACACCGAATCCAACAGCTGCCATAAAGAAGTGTTTCCTCATTTCTATTTGTTATGTCAAAATTAAAAGCAAATATTCACTTTAAGGGTATCAAACTGTTTAAAAAAAAAAAAAACCTTAATAAACCCTTTATAATAACTGACATAAAGCTACATCATCATTTTTTTTTAACAAATTCCAACAGTTGTACTAAAGATTGCTTTCATCTGTTTGTGATGTCAGGAGGAAACAAGTCTTACACAAAGTTCATGTACATAAAGCCTCTGTTATAAACAGGTCTCGTGACAGTTGTTCAGGATTTCTGTACATTAGAACACCAATACAGTTGCCTCGTTTCATGGCAATCAGCTGCTTATCTTTCTTTTTCATTTAGTATTACAATATTATCTTCATGCTTCATGCTGGCGGCTCAGTGGATTGAGACTCTGGGTTACTGATCAGAAAGTCGGCGGTTCAAGCCGCAGCTCAAACAGGCTGCCATTGTGGGCCCTTGAGCACGGCCCCTGAACCGATCTGGCCCCAGACGCCGCGTCCTGCGTACATGAAGAAAGAATCCCACTCTGCTGTAACGGATATGTGACAAATAACCAACAATGAGTCTGTTAGTTTAATGATGAAAAACAAAAATATTTCTCAGATTAATAGCATTACATAACACACACAAAGTGCATAGAGTACACCCTTTATAACAGTATTACATTATTATATATTATTATATTATATTACTTTATAACTAGTATTAACATTACATGAACAGTGTTTTTTTTTTT
>QMIH01001219.1:159915-162446 GCA_003987875.1 Clarias batrachus | reverse complement strand
TAATAATAATAATAATAATAATAATAATAATAATAATAGAAATCAAACTGGAAAATAATCTAAGCCAAGTCAGATCTGTAAAACTTTTGTTTTTCTTTAAACTTGCATCATTATTATAAACTCTTTCAAACAAAGCAAAGAAAAAAAAAAAAAGAAAAGGGAAAAAAAAATCCTCAAAGCCACGCTAGCCCACCCTTTAATTATAATCTTATGGAAATGGGGGTATTTCAGGCTTCTCCCTCCATCCCTAATTATTTCTGTTATTCCAATACTTCGATGTCCCATTTACACAGAGTAAGATCCCTATCACCCCCTCACCCCCCCCCCTTCTTCTTCTGCACTTTATTTAAGGCTTCCTGGCTCATGTAAAAAACATGGACAGAGTGGTTAATGCCAGGGAGGATCGGGAGCTGGATATTCACACTTATCCCTGTGTCCTGCGTGTGTGTGAGCAAAGGAAGTGTGTGTAATATGAGAAGATGTGTAACGCTGAACTGGACTGCTGTCAAATCGTACTGATGGATGTCTTATTGAGAGAGAGAGAGAGAGAGAGAGAGAGAGAGAGAGAGAGAGAGAGCACTTCCTGTTTTGTGTGACACAACGACTGTACAGTAAACTTGTCCAGCAGTAAATTATGGTCTGCATTTTCTTTTTCCTTTTCTTTTTTCCCAAACCAAAATGCTGCCCATTATAGCAAAGAGAATAAAATGAAAAAGAGGGAAAAAAACAGACATAGCAGGCAGATTTGCAGCGGCATAAAAATGCTTTCACGGAAATTAACGGAGATACTGCTGTATTTGCTGGACTTGACCATCTGGCTAAAGTCGAATAAGGAAAACACACACACACACACACACACACACACACACACACACACACACACACACACACACACACAGACGGTGTTCTGTCTATTATTAATACCTGTGTCGTATTGTATATGATTCAGTTCGATGCAATGCAAATGTTGCAAAACATGTTACACTGCGCTTGCCGTTTTATAATGTCTTTTCATAAATGTGATCGCAAACGCAACAAACCCGGCCACTCAGCTCTCCAGGTGTTTGTTTGTTTGTTTTTCTCTCTCTCTCTCTCTCTCTCTCTCTCTCTCTCTCTCTCTCTTTTTTTTTCCTCCTCCAATATATTTCGTACGCATGCCTGACTGTACTCACATGACTGCACGCGCTTAAAATCAGGCATAAAAACCCAGTTAATGCCGCATGACTCCACGGCGTCTAGGCCGTCCTGGCACACGGGCAGAGTCTGACCGTAAAAGATGGCGCTCGGTAAAACCATCATCGCATATTTTCATAAAGATGAGCTACGAGGCCGCTCTCTGCTCCACGCCGCTTGCTTTATTAATGAGGGCCTGTCAGATCCGGGATGCTCTGCGTTTTCGCATATTAAAAAGCCTAAAAAATACAGAAAGAGGTGTGAGCGTGTGTGTGTGTGTGTGTGTGTGTGTGTTTTATGACGCCGTCGGATAAATCACGGTAAAGTGTCCTCGTTCCTCACTCACTTTAAATCTTTATTGTAATCTTTTTTCAGCCCGTTTCAAGCCGAGAGAGGGGAGGACGGATTTCGCCAGTTTATGTTAAAATCTGCATTTTAATGGAAAGAAAAAAAGAAAAAAAAAGCAACGTTAGTGCGCTCACACAGAAGGTGATGAGTTTCCCATCACAGCATGACTTAAAGCGGGTGTCTATTCATACACTGCAGCAGATTGACAATGTTTGAAGAACACACCTGTTTACAGTATATATCGTTCACACTTGTTATATTATATATATATTGTTATATATATTTAGTACTATATTTTATGTTATATGCCAGCGTAGTGGTTAGCACCACCAGGGTCCGGGTTCAATTCCCATCTCAGAGTCTGTGTGTTATCCCCGTGCTTAGTCGGTTTCCCATTATAAAGCGGTCATTTGGGAACATTAATTAGCCTAATCATCCTGACTGTGGAAGGAAACCAGAGTACCCGGAGGAAACCCACCAAGCACGTGGAGAACATGCAATCTGCATGCATGGTGGTGTAGTGGTTAGCACTGTCGCCTTGCAGCGCCAGGGTCCGGTTTCGATCCCCGGCCAGGCTCGATTCCCGTCTCTGTGCGCATGGAGTTTGCATGTTCTCCATGTGCTTGGTGGGTTTCCTCCGGGTACTCCGGTTTCCTCCCACAGTCCAAAGACATGTAGGTTAGGTTAATTGGCGTTCCCAAATTGCCCGTAGTGTGTGAATGTGTGTGTGTGTTTGTGTGCCCTGTGATGGATTGGCACCCTGTCCAGGGTGTACCCTGCCATGTGCCCCAAGTCTCCTGGGATAGGCTCCAGGCCCCCCATGACCCTGAATACAGGATTAAGCGGTATAGATGATGAGTGCGTGAGTACCTAAAACACTTTATTTAATAGTTTTGCAAAAACCCTGTCTTGTTCTAGAACAATCCAAACTTGTGTCCAGGTTTTGAGCAGCACTGTATAAAATGGACATAATAATATAAACATACAGTAATGTTAGATCAGCTGTTATA
>QMIH01001219.1:149915-154915 GCA_003987875.1 Clarias batrachus | reverse complement strand
TTGTATTTTGTTTCCATTTTCACGAGCATAGTAGGAGCTTCAGTCAGCATCCACACACTCATTCAAAATGTGGGAACACCAATTAGCCTAATCTGCATGTCTTTGGACTGTGGGAGGAAACCAATGTACCCAGATGAAAACCCACCAAGCACGAGAAGAACATGCAAACTCAATGCATACAGACCCCAAGACGGGAATCGAACGCAGAACCCTGGAGGTGTGAGGCAACAGTGCAAAACCACTACACCACCAGGCAGCCTAAAGTGTAATACCTACAGTATAAAAAAATTATATCTTTAGTATATCTTTAAAAAATCAATTTGATTAATAAACAATGTGTCTAAACTTAGGGAACAAAACTGTATGAGATATAGAGCTCCAAAGCTGGCTAAAATGATCGTCTTCTGCAGAATTCAGTGTAGTTATAGTGATATAATTTGTAATGCATGTTGGTCTTTGCACACTGGAGATATACAATAGTTTAAGAGCCTAACAGGCTCTCTATTATCTCTATTATTAAGAATGTGTTCATGTTAAAAATTATGCTCTCTATGTGTATTTAACGCAACATGCCGATTGTCAGAATGCTGATTTGCGTGATGTTAATTGGACATGCATCTAGAATGCACGTTGTCACCTATTAGTGATGCATCGTGCCATGATGTATCATTTGGAGTCTCTAATTTCAGTACATGGCTTATCAGGAACTGATTAAAAGGTTAAGAGGTTAAAAGTCTTCAGACTTCTCCTTTAAGCTAAAATACACATTCACAAAGACTGAAGTGAAATCGAATAAAGCTTGTACTCAGGCTCGTTTAAAGATGTACGAGTATGAGCACACGCCCTGAAATGTTCTGTGATGAATAGTTCCTGAGCAACAAATGAACCCAAAACAATCACCACCTCCATTACACAAATAACTCACACCATTCCTCTGTCTGTCTCTCTCTCTCTCTCTCTCTCACCACATGAGACAGCTGTAAAAGTGGAAAGTGGAGGCATTTACCCACAGAACCCTTCTCCACGTTTAGCTGTCAGTTTTCACGTTAGCAGGTTGAGGGTCATTGGATTGAGATGGATTGGTACAGGCGTACAGGCTTCGACTCTCTGACCCCATCGTGTGCTTACTGACCTGCGCAGGGCATTTCTGACTCTGGCAGCGATCTGACACGCCTGTAAAGCCCGCGCCGTGTGAATTAATAATACAGCTGCTGTTTCACAGGCTGTGTGCCTCTGTAACTACAGTAAGGAGAGAAAACTCTCTTATAGGAAAAAGAATCAATGATATGATATGCTGGTGTAAGGAAGCAGATTTACTGTTACCTAATATTTTCCTAAAATAATTAGTTATGTTTATAACATATTACTGGGCAACATGGTGGATAACGTCTCAGCACCGGCACTGTGCACCTCCAGGATTGGAGGTTTAATACTGTTCTTGCATGTGCTTCCTGTGCTTGGCGGGGTTCCTCTGGGTACGCTAGTTTCCTCCGACAGTCCAAAGACATACAATGTTCTGTAGGTTGCCTGCAATGTTGAGTGTATACTTGAGGAGGTGACCTGGAATAGGTTGGCACCATGTGCGCTAAGGCTCCAGATTCAGGCTCCAGGTCCCTCCTGGCCATGTACAGAATTAACAGTACAGTGAAACCTTGGATTACAAGCATAATTCGTTCCGGAAGTGGGCTCGTGTTCCAAAACGCTCGTAAACCAAATCATCATTTCCCATGAGAAATAATGAAAACTCAAATTATTCGTTCCACAGCCCCCAAAAATAAATACATAAAAATAATTAAGACAATCTATAAAATGAAAATAAAACAAATTAATCTGCACTTTACCTTTAAAAAAAAAAGTACAAATAAATCCCGACAGATAAGTGTTTCCGTTGGAGCGAGCAGGAACCGTGTGTGTGTGTGTGTGTGTGTGTGTGTGTGTGTGTGTGTGTGTGTGTGTGTGTGGAATTAGCCCCTTCCCTTGCCTCGTTTTACACAGTAACACTCCTCCTCCCTCTCCCCACCTCGGGTGGGTGAAAAGGTGAGAGAGTGACGCTCCGTGACAAAATAAGAGTCGTATGCATGATACATGATACTCGCTTGTAAACTAATACTTGCTCGGTTTCCTGATTAAAAATGTATTAAAAATCTTTGCTCGGTTTGCGGAACACTCGTAAACCACGTTACTCGCTATCCGAGGTTCCACTGTATAGGCAATGGATGAATCCATCATCCATCCATCTAGTAACCTCTGTAGTCCAGTCTCTGTACACAGGACTGTGGAGGCCAACGGTGACCATTGTATTTATTCCCATTTTTACAACCATGGCAGGACCTACAGTACAGTTAGCATTCACACATGCTCATTCGCACACTATGGGTAATTTGGGAATTCCAATTAGCCTAATCTGCATGTCTTTGGATTGTAGGAGGATCCAGACGAAACCCACTAAGCACAGGAAGTCTGGGAATATGACCCAAACCCTGGAGGTGAAAGGCGACAGTACTAACCACTAAGTACTGTAAATGGATAAATGGATGGGATATATTACCGGACAACGTCTTACTTTTTATCCCTTATAATGATAGATAGCAAGTGGAACATCTGTAAAACAAGTTGCATACTGGCAGCGTTAAACAGTCGTGCTTTCACTCGCATTTCTTTTCTTTTCTTTTTTTTTTCTTAAACTCAAACGCTTCAAATTCTTCGTGGTTTGTTTAGGCACTTTAATGAAATAATTTCTAGTTACTTATTTACACTATGTCATCTGGGATGCAACCAAAAGCACTGATGAATCACTGAACTGATCATTCAGCTTCTATACAGTGCAGTGAAAAAGTATTTCCTGAAAGAATTTGTTTGCACATTTATTACATTTAAATGATTCAGATCATCAAAGTAAATGTAATATTCCACAAAATATAACATGAGTAAATATAAAAATGCATTTCTTTTTAATTATTAATATTTTTTATTTACTAAAGAAAAAAAAAGAAAAACTGCCCAGCTCGCCTGCCTCTATGTGAAAAAGTAATTGCCCCCAACTGGTTGTTCCACCCTTGGCGGCAATCAAGTCTTTGTGATGACGGTTAGTGAGTCTCTCACATTGTTGTGGAGGAATTCTGTCTTTGCAGAATTGTTGTAATTTGGACACATTGTAGGGCTTTTGAGGAAGGACGGGGTGTTTAAGGATCTCAATTGGATTTAAGTCTGGACTTTGACTTGGCCATGGCAATCTAAATCTGTTCTGAATCATTTAATACTACTACTACTAATAATAATAAATCAGCAAGCATGAATACTTATTCAAGTATATATAATTTAAATCAAGATTTTACGTTTTTTTATTTTATTTAGATAGCAAAACATTCGCAACCATGCGCCATAGTGAAATTGGAAAATTTGCAAACTAAACACTGTACCATTGGGCACACGGCCTACGCCAAGGACTGGCTTTGCTCTGGCTAATTGAGAGAACAGACAAGCAACACACACACACACATTCCTACTGTATATACACACCTATATAGACACCTATATACACACACATACTGTAGCACATGTGACATTGCAAGTCAATGCTCATGCTATAGATGGATGGTCGTGCCGGTTGTAATTCCCAGCCGGCCTGCAGTGTGGCTAGTGAGGCGTACAGTAGGTACTGTAATGTTAACTCCCTGGCCGAGTTCCAGACATCTGCACTCTAACTTCCATTCAGGCGCGAGAGAGAGAGAGAGAGAGAGAGAGAGAGAGAGAGAGAGAGAGAATGAAAGAGAGCTGTGTGCAAGGTTTTAATCATATCTTTAGCCCATAATGATTCTGACATGTTTTGTTATAGTTGTGATACTAAGAGCCTCAGGGCAGAGACCGCTTACTCGCCTCGTTCTCCTTCTCCCTCCCTCCGTCCCTTTACTCCCCCCTCCCCCCCCTCCTCTCTCTCTGTATTGACTGTCTGCATCCAGCCAAAACGGCGGCTTGTGCAACGAATGGGAAAGCAGCCCAGATTTAACAGTTGCGGCCCAGTGAAACCCAAACCACTTCATTTCAGGACCTGACGGCTCCCATCTGCCTCCTTCTCGTCCCCGAGTCGGCGTCTGCCGCCGCAGATTGTTTTACGAAACACGCCGGCTAACAGGATTCAAAAGGTCCCTCGGTATCGCTGCTCGATCCTGGGAGGCGTTCACCGCTCGTCAGGAAGCTGATAAAGTTAAACGCAAGCACGCAGGAGCTGCGGATGCTGTGATAAACCATTCAAAACTGGTTCCCAATCATAGAATCATTTGAAAGTTAGTTTGAATAACAACAGTAAGAACCTTTAACTTTTTTTTCCCCCTGCCAATGTAACCATTAGCATGAAACGTCTTGGATTTCCATAGAGAAATCCACATGGTGTATATAAATCTTGTGTTCAGATAGTTAAAAGTATATGGCATTTCTACGGATGAGCAGAAAGGCCTGTTGTGTAAGGAATAAAACCCTCAGTGTCATGCTGTTAAAGGGAAATAATCAATAACAAGGTGATAAGAGGCGGCAGGGTGGCTTAGCTTAGTGGTTAGCGCTGTGGCCTTGTAGCTCCGGGGTCGAGGTCTCGGTTCCTGCCTCAGGGTCTGTGTGCATGTGGTTTGCATGTTCTCCCCGTGCTTGGTGGGTTTCCTCCGAGTAGACCGGTTTCCTCCAACAGTCCAAGGACATGCAAATTAGGACAAACGGCGTTCCCAAATAGCCTGTCATGTGTGAATGAGTGTGTGGAGTGTACCCCGCATTCTTCCTGCGATTCTGTATGGACGCTGAGCAGTTTACAGGATGAATTCATGAAAAAAATGATCGAATGAAGCAGAGTCACAATTGTAGTACACACTGTAATGTTACTCAGAAACCGCAAACTTTCCAGAAACCTCTGATTGTTACACTGGAAACTCCTTCCAGTTAAAGTTTGCCATCGCATTACAGAAAAAAAAAAAACAACCATAAAATATCTATTGCAATGTAAAAATATATATATA
>QMIH01001219.1:133132-149881 GCA_003987875.1 Clarias batrachus | reverse complement strand
TATATATTAGAACAAATTTTAATGCCGAAAATTAAAACGAAACTGACGCTGAGATTGTGTGATTCGAAAAAGAAAAAAAGCCCCTTGGTATCTTTCTTCATTTCTGGACGACTTTCAACCCTCGCCTGAAAGCTGATAGGAAAAACAAGTATGATTTATCAGCCGGGTGAGATGAACTCGATCCTTTTCGTGTCCTGTGAGCAGCAAACAGGAGCGGTGCTTATCTCCTGGCCTGGGAGAAGGCATTGAGATTTAGGGCAGAGCAGGTCAGAGATCCCCTGCAGAGTCCCGGGCCTACATGCTCGATAAGCTCGATGGCTCCAGCTAAGATACGCTCCCCAACAACAATGGCTCATTAATCACCGGCCGCGTCCGAGAGAGAGGCGCGAGGACGGTTACTGTACACCGGCGGCTCCGGGAGGGAGCTCCTGCTTTCAGGACATTTTCCCAGAGACGTTATTAATTAGCTGCCTCAGCCAGCCGGGCCCTGAGGATCGGCGCTTCGGGTGCCGTTGGACCTCGCTGCTGGACAAATGCGCTCTTCACGTCTAGTCATGTCACGCCAGAGAATAAATCACACCTTGGTTGCGAGGCCATAAAAAAAATAAAAAGAAATTTAAAAATGTGGTTTGGAGGCTAGAAACTGCAACTTCATCTCAGTCAATAGAAACCTTTGTCTGGCTAACACCCCTTAACCAAGTCTATTGTGTAATATTCAAGCATGATTTATTTTTATGTATTGTATCTGATACGTAAAATCTAACTGGGCTGTTGAATTCTTCAATATGAAAGTGTTGACCATTTTTTTCTAAAAATGTCATGGCTCTGAAAATGGGGATTCAACCTTGTGCCCTAAGTTTCCTGGGACAGAAGTTAAGTTTCTTAAGTTCCTAAGTTTCTTCTGACACTCATTGACACAATATAAACAATATGTTGGATGTGTAAGGCTAATGATCAATCAGTGACATCATGAAGCTCGCTATAACGAGACGTTTATTTTGACATTTATGAAAGGAGTCTCTAGCATCAATGCTTAGGAAAACCATAACTTTATACTTTGTTTTATTTATTTACTCTATAACAGGATACTTTTCCGTCTAGTCGCTTGGCGTGTTCCTGAAAAAACACCAAAATACTGTACAACCCTCAAAGTTCCTCAGTTTCACTGTTATGAATTATTGACACTGGAGACTCCTCCCATCAAAGGTGGACAACCATAGAAGATTTTTCTTGTTTATGTGGACCACACATGTTGGTAGTTGTTACTACAGAAAGGATAACGTATCAGAGCAAGTTCATTAATATACGGTACAGAATAATACATTACATTCTGAAAAATCTGAACATAGCATCGACTTCACAGTGGTATAAGACAACCATAAATCATTTTTCGACCGTGAAGTTTTGAATAAATCATCCTCAGGAACCCAGTGACCTAGTCTCTAGCTCTTTTATTTATTTATTTATTTATTTATTTATTTATTTTTATTTTTATTTTTGCGCTCATGGTGTTCACCGGTGGCCCCATAAACATCGACGATAAGTTGAATAACATCACACTTTCTACAGCGGCTTATGTGCAAAGGCAAACTCTTAGCGCAGAGATCCCCGGCCCCATTATGGGATTTCCGTCCAGTGCAGTCCAGGCAGCGCCAGAGTGGTTGATGATAGCTTTCATCCCATCGCCGTTTCAATTTGAATTGCAGAAGAACTCGAATTGGAATCCATCTACGGAAAGTGTTCCCTAAAATACACTCCAAGATGTCTGTGCCTCAGATCATCTATTCATCCCCTGCAAACAGATTTCTCAATAGCTTTAGCAGGAGAGGCTCGGTTTTCCTGACTGCTGGAAACTGTGGGAACGGCCGGGAGATCGAAGGTGCTATTGTTACACAGATGGCCTTTATAACCCTGCGTTATCATTTCTGGCTCTGTAGCGCTAGCAGCTTTTCTGTCTATCTTTCTTTCTTTCTTTTTTTTTTTTTTTTCAACAGGACTTACAATTACACAAAAAGCTGTTCTCTTTTCTTTTTTCCCACCTCTAAGGTCAAGCAAGGGAGGGAGGTGGTGGTGGTGGGGGTGGGGGGGGGTTGGGTGTCTAGTGCTACACAACTCCACTACTGCAGGATCACAGGATCATATAAACAGGTCTTCAGACAACATTTAATAAACCTTTATACCCAAAAGAAACACGGTGATAATGTCCCGACGTTCCTCTGGTTCTCTTCAGGCCCTTTGGGTCGACTCCTGCACTGCCGCAGTGTGTGCTAAGGAACAGTTTTATTACAGTCTAATTAATATTGCATGAAGCAGAATTATTTCTCTAACAAGCAAAGCTACAACGACCTAATGCAGTGTGCAAGTTACACACTAGGCCTGGGTTCGGTTGTTCGCTGTTTCTCTGCAGTGTGCGCTGGAAAACCTTGTTAAACCTGCAAAATGTTTTCTATTAACAATTATAAGAGATTATTAATAATAACATCTTACATGTTTCAATAATTATTGCAAACGATATTAAATAGTCAATTTAGGGAAATGAAATAAATATCAACATAAAAAAAAAGAAAAAAAAAAGAAATAAATCTCAACTTGGTGCCTTCTAAAGATTTTCCCGTTCCTTTGTTATGAGTAAATTAATGAATTGATCAGTTATGATTTGTAGAGTTTTATCAGCATTTTTATCAGTTTATTATTGGTATAAAACTTAAATATTCTTTAAATATTTAAATTAAATTTATCTTACATTTTTAAATATTTGCTACAAAACTATAATTTTTGCTTGACAAAAATGTACTTTTGCATACAATTATCCCAATAGAAAAAAAAAAAAAAAAGATGTATAGGGGTTGGACTGAAACACTGGCTAATTTAGGTTCATGAGGTTTCACACAACATTATGGGAGACATATCAGAGTTCAAAACAGGACAAACTGTTGGTGCACGTCTCGCTGTCCAAGACATCTGTGACCAAGACAGCGAGTCTTTGTGATGTATCAAGAGCCGCGGTATCCAGGGTAACGTCAACACACCACCAAGAAGGACCAACCACATCCAACAGGAGTAAATGTGGACGCAAGAGGAAGCCGTCTGAAAGGGATGTCCGTGTAAATAAAGCTTCTACATTGAAGTTCCTCTATACCTCGAGTCTGCCGTGTGTCGCATTAACACATGCGTATGCATTCTTTACTGCTGAGATTAATCGGGCCTCATATACACATGTTCCTGAGAATAGCTCTTAAAGCTTTTAGCGTGCAGCATCTGACATGGATTTGAAACAGCAGTGTGATAATCTGCACATTAACGTGAACGTTCCTGAAAGAAATCTCGATAATTACAACCAGACCCTTTCCAGAGTTTCAGCGTCGAGGGTCCTCGTGTGATTTACATCACAACACGAAACATATCCAGAGTGAGACAAAAAAAAAATCCAAGACACTTTTTCAACATGGAGGTCAACAGCGTGCAGGTTAAATGACAGCGGACATGCGAAGCCGTCGGTTCCTTTAGCAGATCCAGATGTTGCACCGTGACTAAAAACCGAGTGGATATTTGCTCCGAGCCATGCGTTTAGGGAGCTGGAACGAGTGGCCGTGCATTAACTCTGGACAGTAATGGTTGTGATCTGGAGGTCTGCATTCTCTTACAGCAAGACTGATTCTTTTATTTATGCTTCTCATTAAATAAATTTGGGGTTAAGATCAAAAGCTGAACAACAGATCATAGACCAGATTTAATTTTCTGATACTGTATATGTATCTAAATGTGTAAATAACACTAAACATTTGGATGCCTTGGACACCAACCACCTGAAACCAGCAGACTGTTTTCCAGGCTTGTAGCGCAGCTTCTTTTATATTTCCTGTTAGTTTTTTTTTGGGGGGGGGGTTGGGTTCTCCCATCAGTCTCCCTTTCAGCATGTGAAACGCTGCTCAGTAGGGTTAAGTGTTGGTGATTGGCTTGACCAGAAGTACTTGTTACTGTATGTTTGGGTTTATTTGTAGGATGAAGTTCCTCCCAATTGGATTGGATCCATTTCTGGGGGGGGCATTCTGTAGATTTCTAAGTAATAATCAATAATTATAAATATATAAGGCTTTCTTTAAGGGTTTATTGGACAATTAAGGCGTCATATCTTCGAAAAAAAATGTTGTAAGTTTTGACATTGAGGCTTTAAAGGTTTCTGCAAAAAAGGCAGCTGGAAAAGCTTGAAGAATTCCAGGTAGCACATACCTAACCCATTAATGCCTGTATTCCCTTAAAGATAAGGTTTTTTTTTTTCAAACTTTAGTTTTCTTATGTTATTTAAGAACGCACAGTATACTATAGGTTCTGTAACACTATGTCCAAGGGATCAAGGCATCTTATAAACACCAATTCCCAGAGACAACACTAAACCATCCTAGGTAGTAAGAAGAACAATGCACCACCACAACCTATTTACAACCGTCACTGTTAGAAAGAAAAAGGGTCTTGCAGGCTCTTAAAAGGTTCATTCAATAATTAGGAGATTATAGCATCCATAACAATTTGAAGTAGGTTCTAGATGGAACCTTCAGAGCTTCCCAAGAGAGATAACTGAAGAAGGCTTAATGGTTGTAAGTCTTCTACTTCTTCTTCTTCAATTCAGCCAGCCTTCCATTAATCCATCCATCTATCCATTATCTACAGTATACCACTTATCCTGTATAGGGTCATGGGGGTCTGGAGGGCTCAAGGTGAGGCACAAGAGAGTACCCAGAGGAAACTCACCAAGCACACACATACACACACACACAGACTAAAGGTGAGATGATCCTTCAACAATGGAGGTCTGAGGAAAACAGTGCTAATCAATAAACTGCCATGCCATTTCTTCCTCTCCTTCTTCCTCTTCCTCATCTTCTTCTTCTCATTAGTATTATTATTATTATTATTATTAGTAGTAGTAGTAGTAGTAGTAGTAGTAGTAGTGCTGTAGTATGAGGGCTCCTTGAGATGGAGAGCTGAACCGAAGAACTCCAAAGTTTTTAAGAATGTACAGTATAAGAACATATACCGAATTTGTTTTGGTGCTTATGACAAAGAAGAAAAAAGCACCCAGATGTGAATTTCAATGTCTCGTCCTGTGATATTTTATGAACGTGGCAGTTTGTTCTGTTTGTTCAAGTCGCTTTGCTCAGACTGTGGTGCTTTCCTGGGGTAAACCATCGTAAATTCGATTTTGAAACGTCATGCCTAGGCGTTCCTTCTCTGCAGTGTGTGCAGACAAGCATGAAATAGGCATGGTTAAGATATTTCATGTTCCACTAAAACTACATCAAACATGACAGCTCTTTGTTCCCTTGCTAAGCAGCCTTCAAGATTCAGAATCCCCGATGCTGATAGAACACAACTGACTGGATGTTCATGACGGGTCCAGATTCTGCGAGTGAGACGCTCGGCACTGAGTGCAGCTTTGTGCCAAGGAAATGCTGTCATGTTTGTATTTCATCTCCTGAATCCTCTCTGTGCTTCCTGTTTGGTTTTCCAGATGCTCTCTTTATCTCGCTGCTTATTCAGGACAATTACGCTGCTGAGAAATGACTTTTTAGCATGTATTGTGGAAGAGGAAACAAAGCATCAGCATAGACAGATTTTTTTTTATTATTATTTTTTTAAACAATACTTTGTAGCTTCTCTTTGTAGCTTTCTTCAAGGGTTCATTGTATTAGAGATGGGTTATCATTGATGGCTTCTCCAGAAGGTCAGGAAACCATATTTAAAGGTTCTAGATTCTAGGGATAAGTATGCTCAGTTACACAAATAACACACAGACTCTTCAAGGATTCTTTGACGCTTTGTAGGATAGTTGAGGGGTGAAAGTTCATAGTCTTCAAAGTGCTTGAATGAACCACTAATGAATCCTCTAGACAGAGAGCTGAACACTTTTAATGGTCCTGCAAAAAGGCAGCACGATAGCCATTAGAGTTCTAGATATTAGGATGAAGTTTGTATCACTCACGTACCTAAATAATAGCAATAACAAAAATATCTCTCTCTACAATTCTGTAATTTTTTTTGAGTTTATTGTACAGCTGAGGGTTTATAGATGATGTAAAAGTTCTAGATAACAAGATGTGTGTACCAGAGACTTTTTATTTTTATTTTATAGTACTATATCAAAAAGGTTGTTTGAGTTCTTTAATGGTTGGTCAGATAATTAATAAATTGGAAATCTTTAAAGGTTTCCACAAAGAGAAGGAACTTTAAGAGTTAGATTAAATATGCTTAAACGTTTGATTCCCTTTAAAGGACACATTTATTTAACATACAGTGGAACCTTGGATTGCGAGTAACTTGGTTTACGAGTGTTCCGCAAGACAAGCAAAGATTTTTAATACATTTTTACTTGAAAAACGAGCATGTCTTGGTTTACGAGTGCCAAGTTTTTTGACACCGACACACACACACACCAACACACACACACACACTCTCTCGCCTTTACACCGCGCCTCCCCAACTTCACACAAACACAGAAACTCTGCTCTGTCGCGATTCTTTTCAAAGGTAAGGTGCTGGTTCATTTTTTTTTTTTTTTACTTTACAGCAGTCTGCACTCACGCGAGTGTCATTAGAGAGATTTCTTTTTTCCCCATTAAAACAGTGTTTCCGTTGTGTGTGTGTTTGTTGTGAAACTTAAAAAGCGAGGTGGGGAGAGGGAAGAGGAGTTTTACTGTGTAAGACAAGGCGATGGAAGGGGCTAATTCCACACACACACACAACACACACACAAATACACGGCGCCTGCGCGCACAAATTTTATTTATTTTAACTTTTTTTTAAAGGTAAAGTGCAGCTTAATTTTTTTATTTTTACTTTATATATTGTATTAATTATTTTTCTGTATTTATTTTTCGGCCTGTGGAACTAATTATTTGAGTTTTCATTATTTCTTACAGGAAGATTTGATTTGGTTCACGAGTGTTTTGGAATACGAGCCTGCTTCTGGAACGAATTATGCTCGTAATCCAAGGTTCCACTGTATGTGGAAGGATTCTCAAGTGTCACGGCTTGGTAGCAGTTAGACAGAGAAGCATATCAAGCTGTGTGTGATTGTCTTATTAAACAGAGGATGTAGAGAAAATAGTTGTTTATGAGAGATTGATTGTTTATCGCTGCTATTTTGCGTTATTGACGCAAAACCAATTCTACGCAAAAATTAAACAATTATTTAAAACTCACAGCTTTAAATTTACATTTTCAGTTGCGTAACTTGCTTAAGATGTTTGAGTAAATATTACACTGCACAAAGTAATTTAACATAATTAGTTCAAATTAATAGACCTTTTTGAGTATTTAGAACTTTTTGGTATTTATGAGTTTGTAGAAATGACACTTTTCAAGTTAGCTGAGCAAATTTGATATGTTAAGCCACAGTAACTGTCTCCTCAAAGTTCCACCAACTTAAAATCTTTCAGCCTGGCGATTTTGTGTCTGATGCCATCAATGCACATGTAAACTGCCCACATTGAATTGTTTTGATCAAGATGATGGATTGGTCTGTCGTCACATGATTCTGTACTGTAAGTAATATCTTTACAAATCTGGGCACTCTAAAGTAAAATAATACTGATTTGCTTTGTACCAGAGCACTGGTGACTAAGTGGTAGGTGTTTCGCCTGCCATGCGACAGGACCGAGTTCGATTCCTAGCCACTGGATGACGTTCCTGTCCCAAGGCCAAAATAAAAAGGGAGGGTTGTGTTCAGAACGACAGCTGGCGTACAAACTTGTGACAAACTGCTGTGGCGACCCATTGCCAGGAACAGGTGAAAGACCAACAACAATTAATTTAATTTGCAAAAACATTATAGTATGAGTTCGGCTACTCAGTAATGCAAGTAAATAACGATCAATATGAATGAGTACAAGAAACTCAAAAACTGATAGTTCTGTTTATTTATAATTGTAAACATCATTACTTAAAAAAAAATTGATGCAACTGATTACCTAACATTTTTAAAATAAGTTTTGCCAACTCATTCAGGTTTACAGTGTGTAGCACCAAAATACAACTGTACAACCATAGTACTGTAGTTTCCCCTAATATAGACTCTAGTGTTATTAAAATGTGTCCTCCTAGCACATTTCCTACAGAAAGCTCCTTTTTTCTCATTTCAGATAGTGATAATTTGCTCCTAAATGTTATACGGCACCCACAGGGATTTAAAATGTCACTGAATTAATGTTTAATAACATCGGTTAGTCAGATTTAGCTTCCATAATCACAGAACGAATCCACAAAGGACCTTGGATTAAGGTTTTTAAATTAAAGACACATCTTCTGTACATTAGTCCTGGGCTACTTAGTGAGTGTCCTCAATCCTGGTCCTTTCCAACAGCTCTCTGTTCTCTGTCCCGGCACATCCAGGCTAAGAGCGGCTGTTACTCGCAAATGTTATTGTTTTTAAATTGTATCATTAGGCTAAATCTTCTTTTCGCTAAGAGACAAAGCTCCGAAATCCCTCGCTAACACCCGTTCTGACACACACACTCACACACACACACACGCACGCATTCATCTGCACTTGCTCCCACTTGTATTAACACTCGCTCTCTCTTTCTGTCTTTGTTTCGTGAAAAGTCACTTAATTCGCATCGAGTCCTTTATCCTTGAGGAGGATTTGTCAGCGGCTGTGACGCACCGGACAGCTTGAGTAAACACATTATTAGCAGAAATGTATACAGTCACTCAGAGGAATGAGGCGGCCGTAAGCAGCTTGCTGGTGACAGGCGACGTTAATAGAGAATTGATGCCCGGGCCGGCGCTCAGGCTAGAGCCATCAAGGAGCAGATAAACCGAGCGTGACGTTGAAGAACGCATGCTGAGGCAGAGAGTTAGCCACGGGCCCGCTCCTGTACTTTTACTGCGTAGGGGGAAAAAAAAAAATCATCATTAAGCAAAGTGCAAAATCAACTTTATAAAAGGGAAACGGGAAACAGGCCAATAAAATGTTTTCACTGATTTAGCCATGAATTTTATACAAACTTCACTGTGGAGACTCCAGCACATTATGCTAATCCATATGTTTTAGAAATTGACCACTAGTGGTCCTCGCTATGGATTAAAATGATCATGGTGATCACGACCACATAAATAACATTGAACCCAAACCCTCATAGCAGAAGTAAGGATGCACCGTCCTTCATGTCGAGGAACATTACCTCAACAGTCTCCTCAATGAGCTCATCATCTCCACAACCGGAAAAGGTGAGGCAGGTCCGCAGCTCGACTGAGAGCATGCTCATGTTTTCGACATTTGCAGCATTGTGGTTCGCAAATTCGTCCCCAGGGGCCAGACTGTCGACCTACTGTGAGGTAGGTTACAGTGCTAACCATCTTTTATTTTTAAGGTGTCTGAGAGAAGGCGCACTGCAAAACCGATCATATCTGTGGCATGTGAATCTCAAACCTTTTTGATACCACCTTGTATTTTATTTTTAATTTTTAATTCCAGTAAGGAATGGTTTCCTTTACCACCGCTCATTAACAGGGACTTGTATGACAAACCAGCCAAATGAAGCAAATTTCTTAAAAAATCTCATTCACTTACTCACTCATCGTCTATACCACTTTATTCTGTATTCCGGGTCACGGGGGACCTGGGGCCAATCCCAGGAGACGTAGGGTACAAGGCGGGGTACACCCTGGACAGGGTGCCAATTCATCACACGGCACACATACATACACATACTCACCCACTCATTCACACACTACAGGCAATTTAGTCTAATCTGCATGTTTTTGGACTGTCAGAGGAAAACGGAGTACCCGGAGGAAACCCACAAAACATGGGGAGAACATGCAAACTACATAGACGCAGAGATGGGAATTGACGCTGGCCTGGTAATCGAAACCCAGACCCTGGAGTTGCAAGGCGACAGTGCTAACCACTAGCCCACCGTGCCGCCTTTTACAAAAATACAAATGAAATTTCATTGATATCGGAAAAATTTTCTGTAAGGAGACTTTTAGTTTAGTTAGCATTCATGGAAGGCGTCTCCAGTGTTAGACCTTTGACAGTATACAAGAAAATGAAATATGAATTAAAGCCACATTTATTCCATAAAACAAGATGTTTTTTTTTTTTTTTAAATGAGACATTTCTAAATTTGTAATTGTTTTCTGCCCCTTTTTTAGTGTGCTCCATGCTGCCCCCTAGTGCATGCTATTTTGCGCATGATCTAAAATTCTCATAAGCAGAAGTACTAATCATCCCTGAGGCGTATTTACAGACACCTATATGTTGAAACAATGGGTCAGACACCCCCCGAGCACGGCAGTAAAGCAGAGTTTAAGAGGCTCAGCGGTATACCCCGTTAATGCCACTAATTCTTATTGTCATTTAAGAAGATGAGCGGGGCAGTGGGTGGACAGGGATGAGCTTTTTTTACTGCAGTGTACTCAGATTTACAAGCACATCTCTCTCCATCCCAGCGCTCCAGCATCAGAATGTGAACAGAGGCAGAGCGTTCATGGTCTCCCAGAGGGGTGTGGTTGTAGATCTACAGTACAGGATGAACGCAGGACTGGGGTGACAGGTTTTCCCACTGATATTACTTTTACAAATCTGTCTATGAAATAAAAGACATTTTCATTTTCACAGGTTTCTTTTACAGCACTCCGTGTGCACGTTTCTGATAAATCACTTGAAACATTCGAAAGCTACAGCACGTTTCCCTGCAACATGAATAACCTGAAATCTAATCATTCAAACTTTTCAAAGATTGTATTACTTGAACATTCCTGAGTGGAACCATTTACCATCACACGCTCGAAACGTCCTTTTCCAGAAGCCGTCTGTTGTAGATTATAAATATAAATGTACATTTTACATGAACTACATGAACACTCCTATGAAATATCTGGTGTATTCCACAAGGCACATGAGGAAGAAAAGTAGCTTCTGGCTCTCAACCTCCTTTAATTCCAACAGTATTGTGCTGTTCACTTTAAAAGTACAATCCTATTACTATGTATATTAATTCTTTCATCTCTTATCCTCTGAACAAGGCCTGGAGCCTATCCCAGGAGACTTAGGGTACGAGGCAGGGTACACACCCAACCATCACAGGTCACACACACGACAGACAATTCTGGGAACGCCAATTAGCCTATTCTGCATGCTTTTGGACTGTGGGCAAAAACCAGAGCACCTGGTGGAAACCCACCAAGCACAGGGAGAACATGCAAACTCCATGTACACGGACCCCAAGGTGGGAATCAAACCCACAACCCTGCAGGGGTGAGGCCACAGTGCTAGCCACTACACCGCCATGCTGGACCTCTTACTATATATAAAATTAAATATAGGTTTACAAAATACATTTAAATTTATCAGAAGAAAATTATCAGAATTTCGTTTAATATGCTCCAGCTATTAGCATGAATGCTAGTTAATGGAACTTTAAGTATTTGATATACAGTATGTATTTATTTCTGAAATTTAATTAAGCAATAAGTAAAAAGGGTTTGTGCTTTAAATCAGTTAAGGATTCAATTTTTGTTTATTGTTTCCTTGTGTAATTTTTCATTTTTTTTACATTTTCATTTCATTTTTTTAATTAATAATTTTTTTCCATATAATTGTTTTAATTTTTATAGTTTTTTCCCCCTTTTTAATTTTTTCTTTTTTTTTCTTTTTTTCAATTTTCTTCCAATTTCTTTTTTCAAGATTTTTCATTTTTTTATTATTGTTATTTTTTAAAACAAGGGCGCATAATAATCAGAAATCACCAGTTAGTGTGCTTTGTGATGACCAGTGTTACTGTTTAATGCAGGGTATACGCAGAGTATGTGCATACTTGTTTCTTGATTAGCATTGTGTACCCAGGATCCACCCAGGATCACAGACGGATAAGAATATCAGAATAATCAGAAGGATTATCAGAATAAGTCTTATGCATCACCATACAGTGGAACCTTGGATTACAAGCATAATTCCTTCCGGAAGTCGATTCGTATTCAAAAACACTCGTAAACCAAATCAAACCTTCCCATAAGAAATAATGAAAACTCAAATAATTCGTTCCACAGCCCAAAAAATAAATACAGAAAAATAATTAATACAATATATAAAGTAAAAATAAAACAAATTAACCTGCACTTTATCTTTAAAAAAAAGTTAAAATAAATCCCAACAGATAAGTGTTTCCGTTCAGGAGTCATGTATTTGTGTATGTATGTGTGTGTGGGGGGGGGAGGGGGGGAATTAACCCCTTCCCTCGCCTCGTCTTACACAGTAAAACTCCTCCTCCCTCCCCCCACCTTGCTTTTTAAGTTTCACAACAAACACACACACACAGTGGAAACACTGTTTTAATGGGAAAAAAATAAATCTTTGTAATGACACTCGCGCGGAATCAACAAAAAACAAAAAAACAAGTGAACCAGCACCTCACCTTTGAAAAGAATCGCGACAGAGCAGAGTTCCTGTGTAGAGCAGAGTATGTGTGTCTGTGTGAAGCCAGGGAGGGGGGTGTAAAGGCGAGAGAGTGTATGTGTGTGTGTGTCGGTGTGTGTGTGTGTGTGTGTCGGTGTCAAAAAACTCGGCACTCGTAAACCAAGACATGCTCGTTTTTCAAGTCAAAATGTATTAAAAATCTTTGCTCGTCTTGCGGAACACTCGTAAACTGAGTTACTCGCAATCCGAGGTTCCACTGTATTTCAAAAATCCCATTTTGATATTGTTTAAAAGCATTAATTTGGTTTACTATGCACAGAATAGTAATATGGCCATTGTGACACACATGGCGTCTTGTGGAAAACTGAAATAAACAAGATAACAGGGAAGATGAAGCGAACTATACAAACAAATAAACTTCCAGGAAAAAAGAAAAATTTGCCTGAACAATATATTCACTTCTCGAGGCAGCACAACACGACTGGTGACGACAAACATAACAGAATATAAAATACATTTCCAGTTCAAGTATTTCTAATGGACAACCAAAGTCCCTAAAACTGCGAAACAAAATGATTGAAATGAAATAAGGAACACTTATTGAAATTGTAGAATTAACATGTCTATCTTTATTCCCCTGGCATTTGATTTGTAACTTTAGTTACAACTCGTGCGTAGATCACCGTTTAGAGTCCTGATCCACTACGGCAGTGAGACTACATTTCTGTTGCGATAGAAGCTGCAGCAGTAAAGTCATTACCATAAAACTTTGCATAATAGTGACTGAAGCCATAAACTCTCTCTTTCACATACATCATTCATGCGCTGCAAAGACAGAAAGGTTCGGGAGCTCAGAGCTCTGGAAATGTAATCACTGAAACTGGCAGGCCTCCATGTCACCGCGGCTTGATATAGCGGTGAAACATTTTACTTGCGAAATTAATTTCTTAGGCGAAGAACAATGCCGAGCGGGTTGAACATTAATAGAAGTGTTTTAAATTGAATCAATGCATGGGGTAATATTTCATATCTTCCAACGCTTTCTTTTTGCTTTAGAAGAGAAGGATAAGGATTGAATCCAATTAGCCCTTCTACTGTATGTTTTCAAAAGGCTGCAGCGGGGAATAGGCTCTTAATTGGCCGGAAGGCAATTAGCAGAATTAATCCCGATAGAATTCTGAGAATACAGCCAGATTTAAAGAATATTCCCCTGATGGATTTATTAAAGTGCTTTTTCCTGTGCTAATAAATATAGCGCTTTTATTATTTTCTTATTTAATTGAGTCCTTGTTTGTTGTATGCGATTAACATGATTTTTTTTTTTTTTTTTTTTTAACAAGTCCCTGATCTAATACATTCGCTGACCCTTATTGTAATGGGATTACAAAAAAAAGAAAAGAAAAGAAAAGAAAAAGAGCTGAGGCAAGGATGCATGAGGAAAGAAAGATCTAACATGGAATAAAAAGATGAGCGGAAAGGTAGAAGGAAAGAGGAAAGAGTGCGTAGGTGAAAACAGATCGAGATATGAATGGAAGAGGAGGACGAGAGCAGGAGGAGGTGGTGGTAGTGGTGGTGGAAGAGGAGGAGAAGGACGAGGTATAGCCGTAAAGGCTGTAGTCATAGTGGCGTCCTCATTTGAGTGAAAATCCAGATCGTCTCCTGGGGCGCGGGGTTGCTCTCGCTCTCGCTCCCTCGCGCTCACTCCTGAGTGCTGTTTTTTGCGCCTCTCTCGATCCATGGCTAAATGCCCTCCATATGGAAAATGGATGGTAATAATCATGGACGAGCAATGAGAGACTGAGTTTGGTGGGAGTGATAACAAGAGGGCAATAAAGATGAACAAAAAAACAAAAAAGTAAATAAAACCTTAGAATGGTTAACGGAAAAAGCGCGCGTTTCTAAGCGGCTAACAGTGACAGATGATGGTGTGCTTGGTTTGGCTTCTTTATTAGGATAAAGGAACGTACTGTACACTGAAGGACAGGAGTCCATAGAGAGCTAGCCGCTAACATCCTGTATGAGATACAGGCAATGTCAGCGCTGTATACGGATTAGGCCATGTCCTTCGCTCTCTAGGGGAATTAGAGGAGAGTTGACACCGGCCTGCTGCCAAGTGTATTAGTGTAACGTGCAGGTGCCAGGTGTGTCCTCCTTTCAGCTATTAACCCCTCTGCAGCCTCAGTTTGGGGTTATTCTTTCTCTCTGGGGCAAGGGGATGAACTCTGTCTCTATCAAGGTGGTCAGAGCTGGACAACTCTGCAAAAAAATAAGGACATTTACCCCTCCATTCACACTATTGGATGACTAGCTGGGCGTGATAAATAAACAGAAATGAAATCATACACTAATCGGTGCATCGCTTGTTTGAGTAACGTCAGCGTCAGATGTTTGGCCTCGTACTTGCTTTGTTCTCAGATTAGCAAAGCAAACCAACTGCAATAGCTTTGTACACACGGCGACCACACCATATGCTTTCCATCCATTTTTTTTTTTTTTCTTAAAAATGTCCGAGCACATCCACCGCAGGAATGGTGATTACGCATAAGTGCATATAAATAATATATGATATAATAAGTAGAGTGTCTCGGGAGGCCTGGAGTCTATCCCTGAATCCTACCCCTGGGTACATGAAGGAAACCCACCAAGCCGAGGGAGAACATGCAAACTCTACATACAGTACACACACAGACCTGAAGGGGAGCCTCGAATCCTCTACCCTGGACTTGCCATTTTAAACTGGGTAACATGGGTAGATATGAAGACTTTCTGCGATTTTTGTCCTGTAATTAACTGGCCTCCCATCCTGGGAATGGCTAGGATAGGCTCTGGGTTCGGCATCGTTTGAAAATCATAGATTTAATTCCAACATTTAAAGTGCAAACAATTACGCAAAACCTTTTGTGCTTCATCCAACTAACATTCTTTCAGCTGCTCCCATCAAGGGGTCGCCACAGCAGACCATCCAATCTGCACACCATTTGGCACAGTTTTTACACCAGATGCCCTTCCTGACACAACCATCCCATTTTTCCAGGCTTGAGACCAGCCCTGCTCGCAGCGGATGGGGTGTGGCTCTCCTCCACGAGGAGGGCTCGAACCCAGATCCTCAGATCTCCAAATCAATAATTGAGAGCCTCATCCACCTGAACTGACTATAGACCTGAGAAATGAAATGCTAAAAAATGTTCATATATCCTTTCAGTCTTTACACCCTAACCTGGACCCCATAACTTAGGGCACAAGGTGGCGTACTCTCTGTTAGGTGTTCCAACTTATCGTAGAGCACAATCATACAATCATACACTATGGGCAATTTCAGCCTACACTGCATGTTTTTACAATATAGGGGAAACTAGATTACCTAGAGGAAACCCACCAACCACTGGGAGAACATGTGACCTCAACACACATAGATTACATCTTTTTAAATAGAAAACATTACTACTACTACTACTAATAATAATAATCATAACAATAATCAAAGTGGATCATTGGAGACGTCACCATTGCTCATGCAAACAGTCACTGAATGCAGTATCAAGGTTTATTCCATTAAAATGGGCCTCTTTTGTGTGTGTTAATATTTTCCTTGGCCTTAAGTATTGTTAACACAAATCTATCAACGGAAGGAGAGTGAGCTAAGATAACCGTGTCGTCCTCTTTTGATGGTCAGCACGTTTTTTTTTTTTTTTTTAACGTTTTAACTCGAAACGTACACACATGTACACAAACCACAAAATACGAGCGTAACATCTTTAAAGTCTGCTTTTAAACAAAAGCCAAAGCCAACGCCTCTTACGTAGGTGGAAAAAAAAAAAAGCAGATATTTTTGTACTCTGTTGATGCTATCGGAATAATTCAAAATCGAACACCATGCTCTTGTGTTCTTTGCGGTTCAGTGGGCGTGCTGCTCGTTCGGTCTCAAGACGTCCTTCATTTGAATACTGAGACCTGATTTTTATCTAGGTCTCCATGGCGTTCGCCAGCACAGGAAACCTGTGAGATTAGACAGAAGTCTCGTAGCTAGACACGGCGTTAGAGTTTGCTGGGTTGCAGTCACAGTGGAAAAAGTGAAAATTCTGCTAGATTTACAAGCATGCAACGTTAGATTGGAATACACTGAATGAAAAAGCAATGACTTCACTGAATTGTCTCTGAGTTAATATTACATTGAAGGATGATTAAAAGTTAAACATGTTTGCGTAAGAAGGCGTAACTAGAAGAAGATGGGATGATCATGATGACTAATCACTAACTAACTAACTAAATATATAATATCCAGGCACTGAGAAGCACATACATACTGTAAGTGTGTGTATATATATATA
>QMIH01001219.1:122081-132231 GCA_003987875.1 Clarias batrachus | reverse complement strand
TATATATATATATATATATATATATTTAGCTACACTATTTTTTATTATGTTTTGTTTTGGCTGGTCTTTCCCAACAAGACAACCGCATGTGTTGGCCCCTGCGATGTGGTCAGTTCTCAGTAAAAGTGATTGACTGCATTGAGAGGGGGATTTTTCAGCGTTGTGGCCCTGATTGCTTGATTCCACCACCTCGCTGCCAACCGAGAGGAAAGCGAAGCGAAGTACAGGGCGTCTGGACGCGAACGCGACACTGGAACGGCACTCAGCAGACCTTGCAAAAACAGTCGTAAAGAAGCTTCGAGAGGATTTAGTCGGCGCGCTTTGAGCCTCAATTCCTGTTGTAAACAATTAATAATTTCCTTGAAGGTTTTATGAGTTAAGGCGCTAATCGTACTCACCAACCCGGAGTCGTAACGTCATCGTACGGTTCTTTAGTGCTCCGAGAATGGCTTTCATTTGCTCTCGTGGTTCCTTACCGAAGCCACGCTGTAACCTCAGATTATGGTGTAATTATCAGCCCATGTGTATATCTGCTACACCTTCCAATGATAATGGTGTTGGAGTTTCCACATAACGGGTTTCACAGATGCCAGCGTTTAGGAGGAAATAATCGCTTTAAAGAGTTTCCTGTAACATCAACCCACATCATTTCCTGCTAGGATTAAGTGTGAGGTGAATAAATGATATCAATAAAATCCAGTGTTTTTTGCTTCCATATCTTTTTTTCTGAGAGCATTACAATTGATTGGTCAGTATAAGTTTATTCAAAAGTCATAAAGGCCGGAAAATGACAACTCAAGAGTGAAAAGGTGCCTGCTGAGCTTATTTATTTTGTCTAGACTTAAAATTATTACAGTGATTTGTAAATAATTCCAAGTTTCACTTAGTAAATTATGACATGATGTTTTTTATGCATATGTATTTACTTTGAAGGCTCAGGCCTTTATTTTTTTTCAATTCAAATCAATTTTATTTATAAAGGGCTTTTTCAGCAATTATTATTAAATATAATAATGAGATTGTCCCTGATGAGCAAGCCAAGGTAGATGGAAAAAAACATCCCTGAGAAACCTTGAGAGGAACCAGACTCAACAGGGAACCCATCGTCATTTGGGTGATAACGGATAACAGAGATCATATAACGACATCATGTGTGATATGCAGTTCAATATGACAGAAGTTATTCAAGTTAACATGGAGTCCAGTTCAGCACAGGGATGAGTCAGCAGGTGCAGGGGGGGTCTGAGGGGGTCTGAGGGGGTCTGGATCACTGGGAGCTCAGGAGCAGCATGTGTAGCTCCAAATCATCATGGAGCAGAATCCAGCTGGAGCAGGTCCTTCTCTGGATGCTTCAGGAACCTCGCAGAATCGGCCTCGGTCTACTGAAGCTGGAACAATCTCCGGATGCCTCGGGATGGGTAGAGAAATAAAGAGCAGGTGGGAAGAATTAGCGTACTTGCCATTCAGGATAGATGTAGTGGAGTATCAGGTTATGGGATGAAGTATGTGTATGCCAGATTAAAGAGATGCGTCTTGAGTCGACTTTTGAACTGGTAGACTCTGTCTGAGCACGGAACACTGTCTGGAAGGTTATTTCAAAGCTTAGGAGCTAAATATGAAAACGCTCTACCCGCTTTTGTAGATTTTGATATTCTGGGAACTACCAGAAATTTATTTATGCTCGTCACACTGACAGTTTTGCTAACGCTACCTGGCTAGTCATCGCTAATTGACTTTCTTAAGTAGCCATGTTTACTAAGAAACTATCTAATAAAATAAGTAAAACAGTGCATGTTGTGTTGTTACAAAACAAACAAACAAACAAACAAACAAACAAACAAACAAACAAACAAACAAAAAACATCATTGTTTTTTTTTTTGTCCTAAAATGTTGTATTCCTCAGCATTCACATCGAAAATTACAACTTTATTATATTAAAGAACACCATCATATGTTCTCTTTTCCTGGTCTCATTCATGTAACAGCAGCTAAAACTAGGTGTCTCCTCCTCACCAGTTCCTTTGCTTTCTATAGCTTCTCATGTTGCAGAGAATGTCATGAAGACATCATCATCCTCCTTTCATAACAGTGAAAGCAACATCTCATTAGAGAAATGTAATCAACCACGTCTAACCAATCAGAATCCAGTATGAATATACCATGAGTTCAAAAAAAAAAAAAAAAAACGAAGCACATGATCTTGTAACTCGCCGACTGCGTGTCCCTGAACAACCTTATCAAACCCACGCTCGCACCCCAGGCCCGGCACGTACGTACACGCTGTGATCAGAACCCGAAGACAGTCTTGTTGACGTCACATCTTAAGTAGGAACCCCACAGAAACCGCAGGCTCATTTTCCAGTGGCTATCTCAGTGTGGTTTTGATCTGCTTAGGCAACAGAGTGGGAGGAACCATTAAAGAGCCTTTTAAAAGCTGGTGGTTCGTGGCGTTATGGAAGAATGTTGAGCTCTTACTCTCACCGATACTGTTTCTAATTTGACTCATGTTTCCCTTTCTTCATTCTCTCCGAACTTCTTGAGGTTAGTAATATCGCCCATTTGCCATGCTCTGATTTAATTTCTAGATCTGGTCTTTAAATTCAGACAAAATGGAGAGCAGAGCATGCAGTTAATGTGTCATGTATGGTTAAGTGGATACAATCTCTTGGTTCAGATTTATGATGTATGATATTTCCATCCTCCGTCCTCCCTCCTCCGAGCATCGTCTGGATGTGGTTGGTGTAACAGAAGTAACTTCCCATTCTTGTCAAATCGCAAGCTCGCTATGATTAACGGACAAGAAGATGTTGGAGTTTCGGTAATGTCTTGACAACATGCATGGCAAAAACAAACAAACAAACAAACAAACAGGAGAATGCCTGCTCGGACAAATCCGTTTTTTTTTTTTATTCCCAGCTATAAGTATGTATGGACAAATCGAGCTGAAGTGATCATAAATACGGCTGTCGTGCTGCCAAATGGAGGCCCTTGTGCGCTCGCAGCGTGGATCCTGAGAGACAGAATGCCCGTCCATGTCTCGGTGCACCACCTCCCCGTGGCGGTCGATCAATTTGTCACACGCGATAGCGGAGCATGACGCCCAGCTGTAGGTTTTACTTTCACTCCATTTTTTTTTTCCCTCCCGCTTGTGCAAAGTACTACAACTTCCCAAGCCTTCCCTTGTCGTCCCGCTGCCCTGTGTTAAATTCATTTAGTTTTTTTTTTTTTTTGTTCCTTTTTCTTTTTTTATTTTATAGGTAATCGTGTTTCCTTGTAAATTATAACTCTGGACACGCTTCTCAGTTTGGCTGGTTGCTTTGACATGTTAAACGGAAACACTCAGTCTGCAAATTCACTTTGCTGAAAAGCAGAGCCGGGTCATGTTTCCTCTCTTTTGGCTACCGGTTCTGCTGTTATAGGAAAATAATCAACGACAGAGTTAGTGTTACCACCCGGGACTGAACGTCCTGGAATGTTTTATTCCTCTCATATGGTATCAATATGCAACCAATTATGATTTTTCTGTCTTGCTCTCACTTACTCACTCGCGCATGCTTTATCCCGCTTATCCCGTGCAGGGTGGTGGGAGGCTTGGAGCCTTTCCCCAGGGGCTCAGGGCACGAGACAAGCGTCACCCTAGACCGCAGGAACCTTTTACATTATGGCAGACCCTGACTTACATATTTATCTCATTATACATCAGAGCAGGTGAGGATTAAAGGCCTTGCCTAAGAGTTCTTTGGGATCGGTTTCAGGCCCTGGAAATCACAGTAACCACAGCAACACTAAATGCAACAACTTATTAGCTGGTTACTAATTGTCACTAATGGTAACTAATTAGTCAGGGGTAGCTCAGTGGTTATTGGACTACGGTTCGGAAGGTCCCAGGTTCAAGTCCCACCACCACTAAGTTGTCCCTGGGCCCCTTGAGCAAGGCCCTTAACCCCAACTGCTCAGATATATAATAAGATAAAAATGTAAGTCGCTCTGGATAAGGGCGTCTGCCAAATGCCTAGATGTAGATGTAGATGTAATTAGCAAACAAGCACAAAACACGTACAAAATTACTTACTCGGAGATTCCTGTGAAGATTACATCCGAGGTAAGTCCGGCTTCTCCCTGACAGGAAACTACTGTGTTTCTAAACCCTGACACTTGAATCGAAGTTCAACATAATAATGATTGCGTTCATATGAATTAGCCATCGCTACAGAAACAATGACATCACTGTCTGCTTTATCTTTTTGACCAATCAGAATCTAGCAATAGTCAAGCAATAGCGTTTGAATACAGAGAGGAAAGATGATAACATGCTTACAGAGAATCCTGATAGATACCGTAGAAGGACTCGTCAGACTCTAACGCAGCACATCTCGGCTTGTAGAGGACAATTCAGATATCGTATGGGTGCTGAAATCAGGGTTGAGTGGGGTTCCTTGGGCTAAAGCACGCACCTATTTGGACGGGAGGTTATCAATAGGGACTTGAGTGGGTGCCATGCCCCCTGCAGTAGTTTATCTTGGGCTACTGGATGCCCCTGGTGAGAGGGGTCATGCCCCTCAGCAGGCCAGCACAGCAGCTCTCCATTAGAGAGTGTGCTAACCTTGCAACTACAGTGTGACATCCTCATTTTTCATCCAGCCGCACCTTTCTCGAGCCAAGCACAGGTGGGAGGTGGGGGTAGCGGGGAGGGAAGGGTGGTGAGTGCTATAGTGATACAGCCATGAAAATAAAGCGACAGAGTCAGTAAAATATGAACTATAGGTACAGATGGGCTTTGATGAGAGCAGGACGTTTACCTGGGATCAGATATAAAAATAAAAAAATATTTACAGTATGTTGTAAATCATTGCATGTTACCTGTATGATGTGATTTACCCATAATGCCATGGGAAATTTGCCTTGCCATAAGTTTGTATGCATTATACTGTACATTAATGTCTTAAAATGTATTATGATGATGATTATTTTCCACCATTTACTTCTGGTCATCAAATTTCTGCATGACGTTGTATGTCAAGATGTTGTTGGTGTTCTTTCGGCTGCTGCCATCGAGGGGTCGCCTCCGCGGACCATACACTCCGCAAACAACTTTGGCGTAGGTTTTATAATGGCGGCGTTTCCGCACGCAATTCTCCCATGTTATCCGGGCTTGGGACCGGCACTGCATCACAGTGGCTGGTGTTTGGGCATTGGATGGGACCCGAACCCCCGGCCTTCCGTATGGCAGGTGAGAAACCTACAGTACCACTGAGTCACCGATGCCCCTGTACTGTATGTTGCAGAGATGCATATTCATTATTTTCAGTAATATTATATATATATTTTCGAATAGCTCACTGCTGCAAATGTATAAAATCAACTAAAATACAGTGAAATTATTTCTCCCAAAAACACACAAAACAGCATGACCACATATATATATATATATATATATATATATGAGGAGAAAAAGATCAACCTCACTGTGGAAATAAGAATATTTAATGGCCGGTCCATCTCACATATTCATTCTTCTCATAAAAGAAACATTAAAGTGACTTAATTACTTCAAATTGTATACGTTTGATCTTTGCTAGGTCGAATTCTATGTATATAAGCCTGAGCATTCATAAACGCAAGATTTGGTTTAACATTCAAGTAGATTTAAGATGCTGTCAGGGTCAATTACTGTAGAGATGCCATTAGTTTATAGATACTCATCATGAACATGAATGCGAATAAATGAAGAAAAAGCCTTCTGGAGGAGAGTTTAATTCAGAGGGATGTTTGGAGGAAACAATGGTAAAGCATTCAATCCTGTAGCAGCTGATAAGCATGGGGGTGGTAGCATTTATTTTTTTCCTGCAATTTGACCTGCTGCATTGTACAGTTTATGGAATAATGAACTAGGGCGACTATTTTGGAATTTGTCAGCAGAACCTCAAATCTGCAGACTAGACACTTGAAACTTGGAGTTTTTCAACTGAAAATTGATTCAAGTTTGATTGTTTATGTAGCAGCTTCAGCAGCAACCTCATTTCCCATCTCTTCTGTTCCAACCACTCAATCGTTCAGCATCACCAGTACTGGACTGAAAATGAAAAACAAAACCTTGCAAAAAAAAAAGAAAAAAGCTGAAAAAAGTTTTCCAGGAAGCTTTGAGAACTATTCCTCAAGACTACATTAAAAATACAAGAATGTCTGGCTTTTCTGAAGCAAAATCTGAAAAAAAAAAATGTGGGAGGATCAAAACTTTGGCACAGTTCTGTCAAAATTCTTATAACTTACATGGGTGCTATAGGGATGTTTCACAATCGGCAGTGCATCAGTAACACAATCTGACATCAACAGGAAATTGTGCATCTATGACCTTGACACACACTCGAATGGTACTGAAGGGTACTTTTCATTTTTCTAACATGGTCCCATTAGTGTGCACGTATCTTTAGAACCTTATGAACCAGTCTAAGAAAAAATTGTTAGAGCTACTTAGAGCTAGTGTTAGTCTAAAACATTAATTAAAACAAATGGATACATTAATTAACACAGGGAAGGGTCCTCATATTCACACTTGGGTTGTGTGGCTGCTTAAGCATTAAAACCATAAAAGTGAAACGAGGAATAAATCTTACCAGAGACATCATTATATATAAATGATTAGACATTTTGCATTATTAATAACAGCAGATTTTTTAATTTGCTTAGTTTGCTGTACAGGTCATCTTCATATTGAAACTATAATGTATTAGAATTAAAATCAATACCTTCTGATGAACCAGAAGTGAGAATCCAGCAGTGCTGTGGGGTAAACCATGAACATTCTGACTCCATATACACCAGTCAGACATAAATAAACCCGCCTAATAGGGAGTAGATCCCCCCCCCCCCCATTGCCACCAAAACAGTGATGCTCTGTGTGTTCCTTTCTTTTGTGAACTAGCATTAACACTAGCCAGGTTTCACTCCTCACATACATCAGTAAGCCTTGGCCACTCATGACCCTGTCACTGGTTTACCAGTTTTCCTTCTTGGATCACTTTCGGTAGGTCCTGACCATTGCAGCCTGGGAATAACCAAGAGCTGTAGTTTTGGAGTTGCTCTGACCCTGTTGCCTAGCCATCACACGTAGCTGGGTATTTTTTAAAACTGAGATTTTTCTCTGTGTTTTGGCCTTTCATCCACATGCAAACAAAGTTTTGATCGTTGAAAACAGAGATTGTTCTCAGTGGTGTTGTGAGGACAGGGGATTTTGGCTCATTGTAACGTCGCCTTGGGCGCCCATGATGTCATTGTCTGTGTGCTAGTATCCTTGATTTGAAACAAACAGAAGTGCCTGAACTAAGCACCTTCAAAGCTCACTGTTGCTACATATACAATTCCGACAACACAGTCCCCACAAACTTTTACATGGCTGAACCGGTAGTGACGTTTTGTCCAGGCTTCTGATTGGCTCCCTGTTGATTAGGGATGCTTTTAAGAATACTTAAAAGGGTGTCAAGGGGACAAAGATATTTTTAAAACATGTGGACATGACGTCAAAGTCACTCAAATTCTCATGCTTGCCCAAGAGAAAAGGTTCACTTGCTGCCTAATATATCCCACCGACTTCCTTGTGTACACTGTAATGAGATATTGTAACTGTAGCTACTGTGAGAAGGGCCAATAGGAGAGCTTCTGTAGATCTAATTGCTGAAAAGGTTAAGGCTGGGTCCCATATGAAAGGTGTCAGAAGACAAAATGCAAAAATATTGGACCTACTCCCTATTAGGCAGATGGTCATAGTATTATGGCTGATCGGTAGTCTTTATTTATTTATTTATTTATTTATTTTTAATCCAATTATGGTGATTTTTTTTTTTTTTCAGGAAAGAACTGCGATTCTCAGCCGTTGTCATGCCGATTCAGTGTTCTTACTTCCGTGTCCAGAAACCGCCTTGGGTGCCATCTTTGACTGTGTGCCTCGAACCTTCGTCTGCATAATCAATCTGGCCTGGCCTTTGAAGAGACTGCTGGAAAGAAAAAGCAAAATGGACGAGGATTGAACATTTGCTAACACCATGCACCTCTCGCGCCTGTGTCGCTAACAGCCTCTGGGATGATTAAATGGACGTAATGTATATTCCTCCCCAAGTTGGCCTCTGTGTGTTTCCCACCACGCGTTCCTATTCATCGCAGACCGTAGTGCCATCCATCACGGGTCGCGGTGATGGATTGCCGTGCCCTTCATAAGCTGCTCCGGACACGCTCTTATTGTATCCTTTTACTGCTTTCGACTGACGGGCCCGGCTACAGTGGCGGATACACTGCGAGAGTGTGATGGATAGGGGAAAAAAAGCTGCCCTACTGTACATACACGATACCCAGCACTGGGGTAAAGAGAGAGCGAGAGAGAGAGAGAGAGAGCAAGTGAGGGCCGGAGAGAGACAGAAATAACATGCTGAGATGTGGATAAAAGAAAGGGGATCATCATGGACTTACGTGGCTCTTCTGCTCTTTTACATTTTCTTTTAAAGGGAAAGTGTTTCTTTGATGAAATATTAATGCAGAATTTGCCCCAGGTGCTGTTATTTTAATACCTGCTTGCCCCTGAGGACTCGAAAGGAAAGCACTGGATCATAGATGACAGCTTTTTGCAGGAATGTGTTTGATAAATCTTTAAAGCTGTCGCCATATGATGATGAAGACTCCGCTACAGATGGCTGGACAAATCAGTTACCTGGGTGATGGGACAAGCAGATCTTATCTATCTATCTATCTATCTATCTATCTATCTATCTATCTATCTATCTATCTATCTATCTATCTATCTATCTATCTATGATACAGTAGCTAACTAGCTATTTTTATTTGAAGAGTATCGTTCTACAAACCGTGCCTTTATAACAAGTTTGTAAAGACTGCATAAATATTTTATGCAGCAATACTGGAAAATGTGTGAATGTCAAAAATGTGAAAGATGAAACTGTATAGCTTTGTCTTTGTCTTTAACCGTAATTATTTATTTATTTCTTTATTGTATAGCACATTTGCCCTTTTGGAAATTGCCACAAAGCAGGTTTACAGAAAAACAAGTTCAGGATATAAATTTAAAATAATAAATGATAAAAAAAAAAAAAAAAAAGATTTGTAAGTTTGTCCTCAATGAGTAAATTGGATGAGAAAAAAACTCCCTGAGAGGTCATGAGCAAGAAACCTCGGGAGGAACCAGACTCTAACAGGGAAACCCACCTCATTTGGGTTGATACCACATAGTGTGACCATAAACCAGTCCCTTCTATAACTGTCTGCCTTGAGATTCACACATCAGGCAAAACTGTCCTCAGAAAAATATAATTAGACATGCTCGCTGTCACGTACTGTTTAACGTCAATGCACATTTTGTGCCGAGTGCAACCAACGTCATCCGTTATCATTATCTGTTATCATTCTGAGATAATGTCATTAACATTCATGACACTTTGCAGCAGGTTTGATTCTGACGCTAAAACGTGTGACTATACAAAACACAGCTATAAACACGCATGTAATGATGTATACTTGCTCTATCCAGCATGGGTCTGGTTCTGCTCACAGGGTTTGTCCTCACCATCATCACCTCTGGCTTTAGGGATCGATTTATAAATCTTACATTTACAGCTGGGATTTATACCTTTGATGAACTAGAAAAAAAAGTGCGTACAGTGATTTATAAGAGTTGTAATTTTTTACAAGACAAAAAATCCACTGGTTAAAGTGAAGCTTTAGAGTAACTAGCGCAGCAAACACACAAGACCACGTCAATGAGCTACTACTTTAGTTACGTTAATGTGTAATTCATTTTATGGAAAATTAATCAACATCTTCCTTTACAGAACCTACAGTATGTTTGGATGCCGTCTTCCCCACTCTCAGTGATCAGGGAGCCCTCATGTCTGTGTTTCCTAAATAGACATTAAACCTCACTTAACCTTAATTTATGATTCCTCTCGGCACCGGCTGCTTTAAAAATAACAAACTTCAAGCAGCTCCTTTTTCTTCTTGCTACCATTCTTAACATTCTTAACATTCTTAACATTCTTGGGACCCATGGTTGACTAAATCTTGAACAAAAAGCAAGTAATTATGTGCATTTGATTCGCTTGGCGTTCCATTCATGCAAAAAAGTTTGGCTTTTTTTTTTTTTTTTTT
>QMIH01001219.1:83033-107603 GCA_003987875.1 Clarias batrachus | reverse complement strand
ATATATATATATATATACTGTAAGACTGATCCTAATACTGGCTTTCTGGAAGAGTTGGGATTCAAAGCCACAATCTTCAGATTAAACTTTATCACAGAACATCCACTCTGTACAGACCCAGATAGTGTGATTGTTTATTTGCATTATAGTGTAAAAACAAACAAATAAATGGATAGAAAAGGTCACATTATCAAAATCTGAACTGTCAATGTTCAATGTTCTTGCAGAAGTGTGAGACCATGTAGCCCTTAAAGCTTGGAGCATTTTAGCCATTATTTGGTTTTTCTTATATATATATGATATGATGAACAATACGATTAATTTTAGTTCATTTTAACCAACTATACAAACATGACTGAGCAAAAAAAAAATATATATATTTTTTTTAATTAAAAATGGGTCACATGGGCAAGGAAATAGCACAGATACACATGGTCATTTTTATCCTGTTTAACAAAAATGATAATATTATGCTAATTTTAAGAGTTCTACATTTACATTAAATGAAATGTATTTATAAAAGTAACGAGGAATTTCATTCTACCTAACATAACCCAAAACCCAAATACACAGTTTGAAGTCTGAAGCCTTCCTGTTAACACTCACCTGCAATGCTTCCATATAAGCACATACATTTTTTAATTTTTTTTATCGTCATTGACCTGTGCTGTGTTTTCGCCACAGATCCGTGCCGCTTGAGTTTTAATCCAATCCAATTCAATTCAATTCAATTCAATTCAATTCAATTCAATTCGATTCAATTCAATTTTTTATCTGTATAGCGCTTTTAGTGTTTTAATTAAACACTTGAGGCTGCATGAAATCAGAGCTATGTTTAATAATAGTGAAAGTAAGAGGATTACCATATATATACACACACACACACACACACACACACACACACAATGTAATGAGAACTTACTGCATAGGATTGGGACTAAGCTGTCAAAATGCTTCAGTTTGTTATCAGAGAATAAAGACTGGACTTGGAGTGATTGGAAAACGGTCATGTGACCTGACGAGTCCAGACTGAGTCTGTTCCAGAGTGATGGGCGTGTCAGGGTGAGAAGGGAAGCGCATGAAGCGATGCTCCCATCATGCATAGTGTCCACTGTACAAGCCTCTGGAGGCGGGGTTATGATCTGGGGTCGCTTCAGTCGCTCAGGTCAAGACTCAGCAACGTTATGTGGAGATAACATGAAGTCACATGACCACCTGAATGTACTGAATCACCAGCACAATCCCACATCTATGGAGTTTTGCTTCTTCCCTGATGGAACGGAGTGTATTCCACGACTCCGATTGCGAAAGCGAGCATGAGGAATCAGTTGATCTGTTTAGAGAGACAGACGCTCCAGACGGAGGTAAAGTGTATTTTAGGTTTTCAAAAAGAGAGAAGTGAAAAAAGAAATATCTGTTTATAGCAGCTATAGCGCAACCGATAACAGGAACAGTCATGTTTCCTGGACGTTCTGCAATATTGTGCCAGGCAAGCGTGGAACATTTACCCATGAGTCAACACTCTCCTAAATCGCAATACACCGCCTTATTAATAACAACAGCACGCAGGTCAAGTATTGGTTAAGGGTTTCGTATACGTAAAGATCAACGTGCCAAGGTGCAGCTGTGGGTGAAGTGAAAATACACGCAGTTGAGCAAAAGAGTTTCGCTGGAAGCAAAACACAGATTCCTCATCGTCTTGAAACGGCTATCTGAATACAGTTCATTTAAAATAAACGTCTGATGTTTTTGCAGCTTGCAAGTTACAAATCAAAGCATTCAACGGCCTGAAAGAGACTGTTAGAGCAGAACCTCCTGACTCTGTTTAATAGAATCACCACTAACTGGTAACTACTTTAACTACCGTACAGAGAGATGCTGCTCGGTCTGCTTACTCCTGCTGCGTGCATGACGTCTCGTATCGGTTATTTGCCGTTATGTCTTCATTTACATGCAACAAAGTTGACGGTTAAAGGCCTGTAATTTGAACTTACAACCTTCCGATCACTAAAGCAGAAACCTAACCCTGAAAACGCGTGGGAACAAGACGGCAAGAAACACCACAGTTTCACCACCTACTGCGAACTCGCTCGAGTCGACGTTGATCAGTTAGAAGGTTTCACACATTTTAGCATGTTATTATCATCAAGAATTACTCAACGTGCAAGCTTATCTGGACATGGTGGATTGCTCCGATACTCCTACGCTCAAACACACACACACCTACACACACACACACACACACACACACACACACGCACGCACACACACACACACACACACACACACACACGCTGCAGACCATGCAAGCTTATGTTGCTATCAGTATTACAGTATTACTATTCAAAAATAAAGATAACAAACAAACAAACATTGTAATCACAATTTTAAAATATTTTGTGCAACAATTAACTGTAATTTGAAAACAGCTTTACCTCTGAAACCGAAATGTTTAAAGTGTGGAGCGATCATTCATCACACAAGTCCCAGTCAGGAGCTCCATCAACAGCCACCTTGTCCATGTTCTTTTATATCCAGTACTGTGCAAAAGTATTGGCACCCCCCCCCTTCATATTAAATTAAATTATGTAGATAAAAAAAAAAAAAATAGATACAAAGTTTTACTGCAACAGGCAACAAAGTGCCTAAAGATACAATTTAAAATTTGGCTGTTTAATCCCCCCCACCACCCCCTTTGTCGACCACTTCAGCATTCAGCATCACTAATATACTAATCACTGGTCTGATCATCTGTCATGTCTTTTTGTTTCGTTTTTCACGTTTGGATGATTTATAGATCTTTGCGTGGTGTAACAAACTCTAACATTCCTCTGCTGAGGGCGCGGCCAAAACCGAGAGCTGAAAAAGTCGTTCAGGAAGCCTGGAGAACCATTCCTCAAGACTACAGCAAAAATAGTCTCAAGACCTTTGCACAGTTTTGTTTATACACCTAATGTCTTAAAAAAAAAAAGAAGAAAAAAAAGAAGGCCGACCGCACGGTATCCTTATTTACGCGATGAACCTTTTAACACTTGATATGTACTTGATATGGTGTTGTCGTTTTTCTCATTGTCTTTTTTCCCATCTCCGTGAAGATAAATCAGTAGCTTAACTGTATTATTTCATTTGTCTATGCTAACTGCTATTCTAGACTTCTAGGCTTCACACTGGACATCCATGTTTTTCCAAGTAGAAGCAATGGAACTAACAAAAAAAAAAAAAAAAAAAAAAAACAGCCATCAACCAGGATTAGAAATTCCTAATTCTTTATTACTAAGAAGATCTCTTTTTCATGCCAGCATTGGGATTCCGGATCCCAGCACACATCTGGTCTGTAATTACCTGCTGCTCCTTCATTGTTACATGATGAGGTGAGTTTCCACCAGTTCCTTCGACACACTTTGGGGTATTATCATAAATACAGCACATTAACACTTGTTCCTCAACGTGTCAGGATATAAATTAAGTCTGCAGGTGTCCCGCCGAGGTTTTACCCCTGATACTAATTAAGGTGTGATAATTAGATTTGTTAAATTCAGTTCTTTCAGCCTGGCCGCCCCCCTTCACAATACAACAAGTGTAGCGCAGACAAGCGCGGGGCTTCAGAGATACGACCTGATGTTACATCACAGACGGTGAGTGGGGTTGATAAAGTCATCTAGCTGCCATGAGGGAATCCCAGGATAGGATTATGATTTCCCCACACGACAGAGCTCATTCATCTGACTCCAGTCATTGCTGCTGGTTTGGGACCGAGAGGCAATATGGTTTGATGTTTGTGTTCTCTGTGTTTGACAGGAAAGATGGAGACTAGCAGGTATCTCCACGATGACCTTGACTGTACAAAGTAGTCAACAAAGTCATGTGCACGTTTCAGAAGTCCAGGAACAAGACTGATGGAAGTTGCTAGAACTGGATTCTGGAAAACCTGAATGAAAAATGTTGTTTTGACAAAGAAAACAAACAAACAAACAAAAAAAACTAGTGTACTGTATACTGCTAATCCTGCGTAGGGTCACATGAGTCCTGGAGACCAGGGTACATCATGGATGGGCTGCCAACTCATTAAGACTCACAGGGCACACACCCTAACACACTCAAGTACACATTAGGGACGATTTAGAAATGAGAATCAGTCTAAACCACATGTCTTTGGACTGTAGGAGGAAACCTGGAGTACCTGGAGGAAACCCATCAAGCGCGGAAAGTCCAGACAGAGACCAGAGATGGGTTTCAAACCTCAACCATGGAGGTTTAATATAACAGTGCTAACCTCTAAGCCACTGTGTTTCCTGGACATCATCATCATCATCATCATCATCATCAATGCGACACAGAAGAGCACATACAGTTCTTCTCACTCATTCTCTATACTGGTTATCAAGTACAGGGTGATGAGAGTCTGGAGCATATCCCAATGGGGCCTGGAGTCTATAACAGCGTAGTTGGGGCGGTAGGCGGCGTACACCTACACCAGTCTTTGGACTATGGAAGGCAACCACTGTACCCAGATGAAACCGTACAAACACATGCAAATTCCATACACACAGACCCAAGGCTGCCAAGGACTTACATGACATCATAGAATTTTTCCAAATTTGACCAAATAGAAAGACACATGAAGATGATGATGATGATGATGATGATGATTAATACTCATTTTCTCCTGAAAGCTTATAATTCATTACAGTTTGCCAGTTTTACAGTAATGTCATTTTTCCATCAGTGGATGAGGTTATAAATGTAAATATAAATATAAATATGGTCTATTAAATGAGGGAGAAAAAACCTTGGTACATCCTGGATTTAATATCCCTCCCTGAACAACAAATACTAACCAACAGGGGGCAGAAAACAAGTATACACATATTTATGCATTTGTATACAACAAAAATGTTTCTCCGAGGTCTTAGGAACGCATGTACAGCCTCAAGATAAAAATCTACAGCAACAAGGCTTCAGATGAACTCTCTGGATTGAAATACATTCATATTTGAGCTGAAATCGTGTTTGAGTCATGAAACTTGCCATCAGTTTTATGTCAGTTTTACTCGTGTCCTATGAATATTTTTCATCATCTGAGCAGACGTGGTAAAACGTGGTAAATTACTGTACCTTACTTAAGTGAAAGTGCAATTGCTCATCTACAGTAAATACATCTTTTGGTTAAAGTTCAGCATCGTTTTTGTTTGTTTGTTTGTTTGTTTGTTTTTGTTTGTTTTTTCACCGAAGATGAAGTAGTAAAGTAGAAATAAAAAAAAAACAAAGAAGATTTACAGCAGAAAAAAAAGAAAAAGTTAATGACTTAATTTCATAGCACTCACTGATTTTCATCTAACTGATGTTCAAGTCAAACCGGGACTTTAGACAGTAGTGCAGAATACCGTTCTGAAAGTAAAACCTCTCTTTATTTGTCTGCGACACTAATTCACTTATCACAGTGTTTCACTAGTGCAAGTTTCGCAGTGCGCCAGAGCCATGATCAGACTGCCTGCCTGAAAAAAACGCCTCCCAGGAACTCCTTTAATAACCCAAACATGTGGAAATGGCTTGTAGTGAGGTCAGGACAGTACGAGAGATGTGTCAATAACTCCCACCTGAGTTCCTGTAATGTGCAAGTGGTGCGGTGGACGTCCCGATCATGGCTTGGGCTTGTAATGAGGAAACGCTCTACATTACCTTGATGGGATCCAAGCAACATTGAAACACTGGGATGAGTGCACTAGTGTAGCAAGGGATTATATAGAGAAATAACAGCTGAGGTCGTTAATCAGGTCTGAGGTCCGAAAGTATTGACAAGAGAGCATCTATTAGCAGCACACGGGCTTGTATGGGGTTCTAGCCTCTAAATAGATCTCTTTATTATTAGCAGACATGCTAACTTTCCAATCCTTACAGTCCTTTAACAGGGTTCATTTTGCTTTTAAAGTATTTTTTATACAGTATGTTTGAGGATAACTCTCTGGTTATGTGGTCTGGTTATGTACTCCTCTTCATCACACCACCATCATCAGCTACTATCACATGTTACAAGGCAAAAACATGCACCATTTTATCTTAAACAAATATAATTAAGTATTGTTTTAGAATAATAAATGTAGTAAAATGCAGTATGTTTGAGTACAATGATTATACATGCATGAAGAAATAAATCATTTGCACAATTAATAAGTGTGTGTGCGCGTGGGTGTGTGTGTGTGTGTGTGTGTACAGGCATTGTTACCACTAATTGCCCTCTCACTACCCACATTATCAGTGTGTGTGCAGGGACTCTGCCGGTTCCTGGCTTTCTCTCCATGGAAAATGATAACCTGTCTCGACCCTCAGGACAAGCCTGCGGTATGGGGATGCCTGGAAGGAGTGTGTGCCTCTCAGGGCTCATTGCTGGGGGATGGGGAACTCTGGAGCGCTGCAGTACACACACACATCCGGCTTCATGGCCTTGAGCAGAGAAGTTCCTTGTGAACAAATAAAAAAGACTTGCAGCCAGGAAGCCTTAATCGCTGTGGCCTCCATTAGAGTAATTAGAGCTGACAGTCACATGGGCGCTGAATGTGTGACAGTGTGTGCATGTATGTGTGTTTGTGTGTGTGTGTCAGTGTGTGTCTTGCTTTCTTTCATATTCACTATCTGGATCCAGTGGAACTTGGAGCACACCATGCACAGGCTTTATACTAAACCTCCAGTCAGAAATGAACCTGAATGAAAAGGGATTTTTGGCACATTGGACATCTTCAAAGCGAAAAGTTTCAGGAAACTGATTCCTTCAGTCTTCCCTAGTTCACTGGGAAATCACTGAACCTGAACTCAGTAGTGTCGCATGGGAATGGAGACGGACACACTGAGCCACACTGCCCACGTTGCCCTTCCCGTTCAAACCTGTTGGAGATCTTCCAGTCAGCTGTGCCAATGGCGAAACACCAAATATCACAGCCATGGCACATTTAAAAGGGACACCAGACTGTGGGTCACAATTCCATCTAGTCCGTAGTTTCTGTTCTTCGGTTGGAACTTTCCCTGAATAATACGAGGTACAGTACCTGTCAAAAGTTTGGAGAAACCCTCGAATTCATTTGTTGTTGTTGTTGTTTTTTGTTTAGTGATTTATTGTTTCACATTCAAGTACAATAATGGAGATTTCAAAACTACAATATAACACATATCCATCCATCCATCTATCTAGGAACCTCTTTAGTCCAACCAGGGACTGTGGAGGTCAGGGGTCAGGCCATTAGACGCAACCAGAATACCCGAAGGAATAAGACATATGGCATAAGGTAATTAAGTAAAAACAACCTGAACAACTACAGTCTGTGTTCTGGATTGTGCAGGATTGTGTCGAGTGTGTTTGCAAACCCCATCAAATACCATGATGAAACTGTCTCTCATGAAGACCTTCCCAGGAAAGCAAGATCAGAACTTACCTTACCTTACAGAGGAGAAGTCCTTTTAGAGTAACAGCACCTCAGATTAGAGCCGTTATGAAGCTTTAAAGAGCAGTTTAAGTAGCAGATATACATCTCAATATCCAAATATCCAAAACTGTTCAAAGGTGATTATTGTATCTCAGGAAAGACTGGGGAAGTTGACAATGTGTCCAAACCTCTGACTGGCAGGGTATTCGAGTATTTGTATGAACCATATTGAAAACCTTACTTAATGAAAATCATTTGAATATACAGTACAGAGCAAAAGTTTGGACACACCTTCTCATTCAGCGAGTTTTCTTTATTGTGTTCTTTCTTGTGTTCTTTAGCCCAAACGCGTCTCTTCCGCTTGTTGCATGTCCTTAGCAGTGGTTTCCTAGCAGATGTTCTACCATGAAGGCCTGATTCACACAGTCTCCTCTTAACAGTTGTTCTAGAGATGTGTCTGCTGCTAGAACTCTGTGTGGCATTGACCTGCTCTCTGATCTGAGCTGCTGTTAACCGCCGATTTCTGAGGCTGGTGACTCGGATGAACTTCTCCTCCGCAGCAGAGGAGACTCTTGGTCTTCCTTTCCTGGGCCGGTCCGCATGTCAGCCAGTTTCTTTGTAGCGCTTGATGCTTTTTGTGACGGCACTTGGGGACACTTTCAAAGTTTTCCCAGTTTTTCCCACTGACTGACCTTCATTTCTTATAGTAATGATGGCCGCTCGTTTTTCTTTACTTAGCTGCTTTTTTCTTGCCATAATACAAATTTAACCTCTTTGAATGAGAAGGTGTGTCCAAACTTTTGGTCTGTACTGTATTTCCACTAAATGTGGTTGTTACTCCTGGCTGGCTCGACTACTTTTAGGGCAGTGGTGGCTCAGAGAGCTAAGGCACTGAGTTACTGATCGGAAGATTGGCAGTTCGATTCCCAGCTCAGCCGGGTTTGCCATTGTTCTTGAGCAAGGCCCTTAACCCTAACTGCTCCAGGGGCGCTGTACCCTGCGGTCTCACCCCAGTTACGCTGGGACGTTTTGTCTCACTTCTGCATTAGATCAGTGGAGAGGTCAAGGTGAAACTTTAGGGTGAAAGGCAAGTACTCACTGACCCTGGGTATGTTTTGTTCCACTAGACTTCAAGTTGTCGGAGACACTCCTACCCCCACACATAGTGGGTAACCACAGGGGGGCAATACTTTACGAACACTGTGGGACCACTATTCTTGGCCATGTTTTTACATACAATACAATACCAAAAAGCCACGACATGAATTTCTTGTCTTCAACTGAACCAAAGGACTCCTGTTTGATATTCCTTTTAAAATCATCTGCATGGAATAATTGTTCAGCTTGAGTTAATATGGTGGTACCAATCATCTAGTGCACTCTCCAGCACCGTCACCGCTGCCAATGAAATCTTGTAGTCACACTGCTCTGTAAACTGGCCATAAACATAACCATGTGTGGTCCAGTGTTAAAAACAGTGGCGACAGGGAGGAGCTTCCCTAATCCAAGGGATTGATGATATGCATCATACAGTCTATCTGCTACAGAAGGCTTGATAAGCTGAAATCTGATCGGAAAATATACTGACTAGGTTAATTTTAATCAAAGCGCCAATATTATTGTAGGCTTCCATTGCAACAAATGCACACTCCATTGGTTAAATACAAGTGTCTGCAGGTAGCAAGCATGTTTCTCCAGCTGGCAATGAAGGTACTGTGAAAAGATGTAAAGCGAAACCATACCAGTGGTACAGAAGGCGCCAGATTCACCATGTCTGCTTTCTGCCATGCTTGTTGTCTTTCTTCTCCCCCACAGATTTGCCCGAGGAGCTTGGTGTGCCTGTCTCTGGCTTCATTATGGACTTTATCAGTTACAGCTTGCCACTTTAAGTTTTTAGAAGCACACCCCTGTCACTGGCTCAGGGCCTGATGTTATGTCTTGATGCAGTGCCCAAGATCTTACTGCATCACATCACACCAGGCAATCTCCATCAAGAAACTCTCCTTTATAGGTTTTTTTTTTTTTTTTTTTTAATGAATCACCCTAGAGGCCAATACATGGCACATTTCACATCTGTTTGATTACACTGAACTTCAATCGAGATTTTACACAGATATTAATAAAGAGGTGCATATATATATATATATATATATACGTTCATTGCAAATCAACCACAAAGTAAAGTATGTCAGTATAAAGTGTTTAAAACGGTAATATTTATTTCATGCCCACAATAGCTCTTATTGGTGCACTGGTGCTGTTTTGCACTGTTTTGCAAGTCTGGTTGAGATTTTATTGTGGTTGTAAATATCATGAATGGTACTGTAACCCCCCTATCTGCCCCACCCCTGTGCCTTTTACTGATGGATTTTTTTTTGTTTTTTTTTTGGAAGCAATGTGCAAATGTTGCATATTTGTATATCTACAGAGCCCATTTTAATTCTGAGCAATTTCCCGAGCAGCTCAGCGTCTTAAGGCCCTCTGGAGAGTCATCTCATGGGCATCGTGGGTAAGTCCTCTTTTTTTATCTCTTAAACATTTTCCCTCCTGCCCTCTGCCATTCTCAGACAACTGATTTACATCCAGCACGAGGCAGGAGAGACGGTTGAGATTTCAGGAAGTCATAAAAAACATAGCAAAAACAAAAATCCCTCAGGGCAATGCACAGAAGAAAGCTTTAATGCTGCTGTGTTTATAGTCTTTATTGTAGTTCGCTGTCTCTGTGTGTGTGTGTGTGTGTGTGTGTGTGTGTGTGTGTGTGGTTCTGACCTGCTTGGCACCGGCAGTCTCTCTGAGGCTTTCCTGAGCTGGCTCTTATGCAGTTTCACTGTTGAACTTTCAGTGATTGCTGTTTAACTGGCTAATTAGACACAAGGCATGTGTGTAATGACAAGTTCAAGCTAATTGCACTGGGCAAATTGTCTATGTGTAAGAATATGATAATTAATTTTCTTCTGAGACACCATTTTAAGAAGCTTGAACTTTATAAATATAAGAAAGAAAAAAACACATTCCTGAAAGAAATGAAAATATTAGAACCTCACAGCTGCCGTGAGACGTGATTGAGTTGGCAGTGAGGGTTCTACGCCACTGTTCTGAGCTTCTTTGCCACTCTCTAGTAATGTATTTTTGTACTACAAACAATGGCAAATAAAACTATGCAGATCTTATTGGAGTTGGAGCTCATAGATGTTGAACAGCAGTTACTTTTACTGTAATTACTGCAATGCAGAACCAAGAGAAGACGTTGGAGGAGACCGGGAGTATGATGTTCAAATCAAATCTAAAATCGAATTGTAGGGGAAGTCGGAAATGCGATGTTACTAGATGGACCAGTCAAAGTTGTTGAGGTCCTCGTTGCTATGACATCATGTTACATTTCTGGGCCGGTATTCACAAAGCTTCTTAAGCCTAAAAGTTGCTCCGAGTGACAAAATTCTAAGAAAAATCTTAGAATTAGGGCAATTTCTTAGAATTTCTCCTTAAATTTAGGATTAAATCTTAGTAAAGATAAAAATGATTCACAAAACATCTTAGCCCTAAAAACAGCTCCTAAGGTAAAATTTGTTAAGAGTAGAGAGGAGGACTTTTAAGAGACTTAAGAGTTTCTCTAGCAGAGGACAAAATGGCAGAAGGAAGAAATATTCTCCAAACACTGAACGTAAAGCTAAAAAAGTAAACACTGCCTTTCTATCCATTTTGGTTTTCATGTTGTTTTATTTCCTTCCATCTCTCTTGGATTGTTGGCTACATACCATCCAAAAGTGCAAATTAAACAGACTGTCCTGCAACCATGTACATTGTTCAAGCTGAGACATTTTGCTCCCATCAACCTGAAAAGGATTACAAGTAATAAAATCAATACGGTAAATAAATGTGAGAACTTAAATATAGTGACTACTGTGTGGAAATTGGTTCCTTCAAAAGCATTTTCAACATTTACCTGTTTAATTATATTTAAGCCATTTAGCCTAGAAACTTTGAATAAAGTAGCCTGTACTCATGATTATACGATTTCTTCATATACAAAAATTATGATTCACTGTTGGTTCTATTATCATGTATTCTGTTTTCCCAAAGAGCTCATTTCAAAACCTTTGCAGAGGTCAGAGGTTATTTTTTATTTTTTTGCTGCATCATCCCTAGCAACGGGATCGACCACACCTCCTCACTAAGATCAAACTTTTTCTACTTTCCTTACTCAGAGTTGCTCTAAAAGGTTCCCTAAATCACTTTTAGTCTAGGACTCCCAGCTAGGACTTTTTAAGCTAAGATAGGAGCTCTCTGAGAGAATTCTAAAAAGCTCTGTGAATACTGGCCCTGGTGAGTTAAGTTTGGCTACACCATAGAAACAAACTTGATGCAAAGGTATAAATCATCATCACATCATCACATCAACATCTCTCTAAATTTGTATCTAAGAACTGCTGCTGTAATCATAAGGATAGGCGTGTGCTCATCTTTTAATCAAATTCTATTTTTTTATGATTCAATTGTACCTTACAGCATAGGGATTTTTTTTCTTCACATATCTCAGTTAGGAAGCTGGGGTCAGAGTGCAGGGTCAGCCAGGATGCAGCTCCCCTGGAACAGATACTATTAAGGACTTTGCTCAAAGGCTCAACAGTAGCAGCTTGGTGGTGCTGAAGCTTGAACCCTGACCTTTGGATCAGTAACCAAGAGCCGTAACCTCTTCAGCCACCACTGCCCTACGTCAGGATTCATTTAGGATGGGGGTGGGGTTTCAGGAGGTTCTCCCTAAACTGAGATTCAACAGGGTGATGTGTCTGTGATCAGTAACCTAGAGATTTAACCTTTGAGCCTTCACTGCCACATCCTACTGGGACTCAAACCCAGGACCTCCTGATCACTAGACCGGCGCCTTAAACCACACCAACACTAATCACCAACACCCTTAGTACTGTTTGGTTTTACCCTCCTACACCTGTCTACTGTAAAAACTTTCTATCTCACTATCAGGTCTCAACCAGAAGCACATGAGTTCCCTTTTGAGTCTTTTGTTTTTTTTTTTTTATCCCAGGGAGTTGTTTCTTGCCACTGTTGACTTTGGCTTGCTCATTAGGGACCTAAATCTCCATCTGGATTTCTGTAAATCTGCATCATGAGTCATAAGTCTACTGTGAAAAGCACCATTGAAATACATTGAACCATTAGATTCAGTAATTACCTGAAGTGTACTGTTCATGGTGACTCCGGCTCGTCTCTTATTATCCTGCTTTGTCTATGTGTTGCTCTCCCAACTAAAAGATGCATACTTTGCTATCAAAGAAAAGAAATCCCAAAGAACTTTTAAAAGAAATGCTCATCGTGCTCAGTAATCACTCGGCTTTTCTTTGTCTGCTCTAACGGGAATACAGTATGAGGCTGAATATATACACTAGGCAGCCAGAGCCTCTCTTGTATATATCTTTTTTTTTGTTCAGCACTTCATCCTGGCCTTTATGTTTTTAGGGTTTTCGATTCAAACAGTTACTATAACATTCTTGCAAGGTAATGAGGCACAGTTGCTAATGTGGCTTTGCTGTTGTTGGGAGTGCTTTGCTCCTTTTTATTTTTCCCCCCATTCTTGCTTCCTGTAGCCTTTATTGAGGCACAGTTTTCCACTTAAAGGCTGTTGAAACAGTTTTCACAAGGAGATATTTTTTAAAGAAAGATTAGAAGTGAGTACTGCCAACTTCACAATTACTGGCTTTCAACACAAAATCTAAAACGAAGCACTAGACAACACAAATCATTTCTCCAGCACCATCATGGACTTGGGCCTTTTCCTTGTATGCAGTCTCATTTTTCTGCCAAAACACGTGCCAGTGATGTGGTTTTCTTTGAGCACAAAACAAGGTCCAAAATGTTGCTCAAATCAGGTTTTGTGATGTTCAGGGGGGTGCGTTTGAGGAGTTTTCCCACTCTGATGGTTTCTTTCGTGCAAACCACTTGTTGTTATGAATCTTGTGGCGTGTAATGGTTGATATTGAAACTTGTTAAACCCATGAAATTAAAATACGAACTGTCATTGTTGTGTCTGTCATTGCCTACCTTATTATCCTCCACACTATTTTCTTGTTGATAGACTGTTTTCAATGCAACTATTTTGCATGTACAAGGAGCATTCAAGCCCAACCTGGACCTGCGATCAATTTCTCGTGACTGAGGCATGAAAGCAGTTGACATTTACAGAAGACTTCTGTACGGTGATGAGACTTTTGGTCGTTGTAAAACATTCGAGCGGTGCAAACATCAGGTCTGATCCTTAAAAACTGACGTAAAACTCTTTGGCAACTTGTGGAAGAGACGCATCGCTCTATGGCAACTGCACACACAATCATTCACCAACACCACTTGCACATTACAGGAACTCAGCTGGGAGTTATTGCCACAACCCCGTCCAGTCCTTGCCTCACTCCAAGCCATTTCCACATGTTGGGCCCATTAAAAGAGTTCCTGGAAGTCCAGCGTTTCAGATCTAAAGCAGCCATGATGATCATGGCTCCAGCATACTGAGAAAACATTCTAACTTTATGGTATCCAAGCACTAGTGCACCACTGGGATAAGTGCATTAGTATAGGAGGGGATTATATAGACAAATAAATGGAATTTTTACTCTCAGAACTGTGTTCTATTATTCTGCACAATCCAAAGTCCCATGCACCCCTTTTATTCTAAATATTCCTTATTAAATATTGTAAGGTGTGGTGTTGCCCCATCCAGTGTGTTCCCCTTCCTGGGTCCAGAGTTCCTTAGGATAGACTTCAGTCCCCCCACACGTCCCTACCATACTGTAGGCGGACTGGCCATTGGTGGTACTGCGGGTTTACCCGGTGATGTGGTATGTGGCTTGATGTATTGTCCATGGGAGCGGTTTGGTTTCTACAGTAGGTCCCAAACTAGGTAGGTTGGGACCTTTTAAATATGATTGGCATCATATAAACATGGAGAGGTACAGTACAGTGCAGAATTTTTCTTGAACTTAGCATCCGAGGAAGGGGAGGGGGAGGAATTAAGCCCTGCGTGCAAAGCTGGAAGAGGCACACACCCAGATGTTATAAAAACCAATCTAGCTTTCCGGGCTATTTCACGAAGAAAAATCAAGGTAAGATACAGTTTTATCCAAAGAGCCATAAATGCACTTAATCAGTCGATTAAGTGGCCCGGTTAAAAATGCAGCATTAACTCTTATAACTGCCTCAATGTAAACTTTCACTAGAGCTGTAAACATTACAAAACAGTCAGGGGTAGCTCAGTGGTTAAGGCATTGGACTACCTTTCGGAAGGTCCCAGGTTCAAGTCCCACTACCACCAAGTTGTCCCTGTTGGACCTTTGAGCGAGGCCCTTAACCCCAACTGCTCAGATGTATAATGAGATAAAAATGTAAGTCTCTCTGGATAAGGGCGTCTGCCAAATGCCTAGATGTAGATGTATGTAGATGTGAAACCAGTCAACTGTACAGTAGTACGAAATAGTTGCAAAAACGAAAAATTGGTGATCATGTGTTAATAAAATACTCATACAGTATGAATGAATGTGAGCCTTGGCATGGCCTGGAGTCTGATCCTTGGATGGGCTTTACAACCGCCTAGCACCCAGTGGTCACAGGACCTTGACCTTGACCAGTATAAAGTGATTACTGAAGATCATAAAGGCAAATCATCAAAATGCCAATTACTGTGACTATGAGGGCATCGTATTTATAAAATTAATTTAGCTTTTTATTTTTTGTTTTCCTTGGCGGGGGCTATAATTTCTGAGCCGGTTCTAGCGTTGAGGTTTCTTGAGATCATCAGGGCTGCATGTGCAAGCTGCAAACACACCAACACACCACCTACATACACACGGAATGAGTGTCTTGACTTTCTTCCAATTAGGTCACCTCTAGAATTGGTACAATATGCTCATGATGTGCGCCAATTCACAACTTCATTAAAATGCCACAGCCTACGATTAGTATTCTGTTTTGAGGCATCAGTTGAAAGAACTGCTTGAAACAGTACATGTGACGGAGCCTCTGAAGGCCTGCACTCAGCTCCTTTGTATTAATCATGATCGCAGTGGGAATAGCCTTTCCTTTAACAAAGTCAAAAGTCCATTGTTTGCTCTCTAAATACAAACCAAAGTGGGGATTTTTTATTTTTTTTTGTTAAACATGGACCCGTTACCGTTATAACGCATAATTATTGCTTTTGTTTGTGGTATTTTCAATTTCCTTCCACGATGCTCTTGGCCTCTGTGTCTTTGCTGAGGGATTTGGATTTGGGATAGAGAGAGAAAGAAAGAGAGAAGGCTGTGTAAATAAAATCCAGCCCCAGTGGAACAATGCAGGAGTGATTTATCTGAAGGGTTCCTGCCAGTGATGTTTACCGAGATAAGAGCGAATGTGTGGAAGCAGGGGGAAGGAATGGGAGGAAAGATGACCCTTCCAGTAATAGAGTGCTCTTCATGAAGTCACCTGAACAACTAGACGAGCTCTTTCGAGGGTCAGGCTACAAGAATGGCGCCAGAAGAAACATGAAAAGTAACTAGAAATAAACATAATGGCTGCCTTGAGGTTTCCAATCTTAATAGTACTATTAGACTTGATAAATTATAGGAACTACGTGGAAACATTCCTGGTCAAAAAAAAAAAAAAATCTCTGATGAGAACAATTATTTTTTTCTTTTTTTTTTTCTGTTTTTAGTAATAATGCAACTTGATAATTGTTAAATCCTGTTCAGTGGATCCAACCTCTGGCAGGAGAACCTGGAGGACAGCCATGAACCGAGCTCAGGATTGTTATCCTGAAGAAGAAGAAGAAGAAGAAGAAAAAAACGTAGTTGGTGAGGAACTAATGTTTATCACGGCTTTCTAGTGAGAACAAGAACTATAATATGTTTCATTAGTGGTGAATATACTGTATACATACTGATCAGCCAAGAGTAAAACATTAGCATTTAAACCGCCTAGGTTTTGGATAACACTTGTGCCACCTGGGCAGACTTGGGCCGAACTCCTCCAGACCTCTGAGTGTCTGCTGTGGTGTTTGGCACTGGGATGTCAGTGGCGGATCCTTTGGATGCTGTGGTTTTGGGGTGGGGTGGGGTCTCTCTGGATCAGACTTTTGTTTGTCGGGTGCATTCCATGGATGCTTGTTCGGATTGGGATCTGGATCCATGGCCTTGTGCTCTTTGCCTGCTGTGATCTCCTAGATGGTGGGCTGAGGTGCGAGAGCCTCTGGACTTGGCCTACAGGCTCCTACGTTGTAACTGAATGAAGATGAATTAAAGACTGATTAACTAAAGCAGCCATTCGAATCTTGGCGTATAAATGGTAGAAGTATTCTTTTACAAAAATCACCGGTGGGCCCGGCAGCACTACGCCTATAAATACAAAGGTGAGTCAAAAATTACCCGCACTCTGGTTGTAAAATTTATCATAGTTGATGTTTAGGAGTGACAAATACAACATTTTTCAACGTAATCCCATTGCCTTTCAATGCACTCTGTCCATCTGTCGTCAAGCTTTCGTCAATGTTTTAGGCTGAGCTGCGAGCCACTTTAGTTTTTTAATCAGAGGTGAATCTTCTGCTTTCAGGGGATCAAAGAGGTGGAGCAAGATCAGGACTAGAGGGAGGATGCTTTAACATCTCAAAACAAAGTTTTTGCACAAGTGCACTGTCATGCAAGATCATGACGCCATGGATATCGGTCCGTTGCGTTTAATCCAAAGTTGAGTCTTCAGCTCTTCAATAAGCGTCTCACTGTAACCATTTTCCTGATAAATGTTCCAATCCTGGCGTTTTGAGGACACCAGAAATGTAAGCATTGATGTATTTTCCAGCCGATGGTCGACTTTTGACCTTTTTTTTTTTCCCGGTCGGATGTCTCCGCTCCGAACTCTTTAAGAAACTTTCACATTTCTTAGGCTCCAAATTTTGTTTGCAAATATCCAAACACTTCTGTTCATGCCCCTCTGTGAGTTGTTTAGGCACCAGGTGCACTCTCTGATCACAAAAAAAAACTAACAAAAAAACAATAATTGCTCACTGCTCTTCTTTCAAGCAAATCACAAGTGGGACGTCATTTTTGCTCTTACCAGACTTACAAATGAACTAATGTAACACGTCCACACCTGCGTCCACACAGTAGCATTAAACGGGAAGTGCTGATTTTCATTTTAAGATAACTGGAGTGCAGATTGTTTTGTTTATCCCACCCTCGTATAATGCTTGATAATATATAATATAATATACAGTAATATATATATATACTGTATATATTTCAGAGGATACATACATTGTTAAACAATTAACAATGGTCAGATAGTCAAAATACAATACCAGTTCATGTGCCAAAATTTTTGTTTTTTTGGAGAAAGATGACCCGAGTCTGAAACGTTCAGTTCGTTGCTGCATTTCATCAATGTTCTACAACATCTTTAAAAGAAGAGTGATGCACCATTCCTTATTGATGAATGGTTTATCGTGAGTGAGAGGAATAAAACACTTCAGGCTGTGCAGTTATTGAAAAACAATAAGCGTGCTTTATGACTGATTATTTTCCTGTAACATCTCAACACACAGTGGCATTGCTTACTCAGACAATCAAACGGAAGTGTTCACCATTAAAAATCATTTTTGAGGAGAATCAAACCCTATTGAGCGACTTATTGTTCTGGAAACAGGATTTTTTTTTTTCTTCCTCCAAAGAGATGAAGAACGAACATGGTGAGGCGTGACCAGAGACTCCATTGTTCCCTCTTCAGCTCTGCTGGTTTCTTGGCTGATTCCAAAAAAAAAAAAAAAAAAGTGTCCTGAGATGATGCATCACCTCGGCAAGCTTTTCTACTATTGTTTAGAATAATTTTATTAAAAATCAGCATTTTTATTTGGCGTCGGGGGAGAGCGCCAGTGGTGCCACAGGTGAAGCAAGAAGGGGTTTTTCTTCTCCGATCCACGGAGGGGCTTTGAGTGTTTGTGTACGCAATTCACTATAATTACGCATTGTTTTCACAAACATGTCCCCCCACAGTCATATCTCAAAAATCAAACAAGACAATGTATCTCTGTAGATTGGGTAAAAAGAAAAAAAAAAAAAGATGTTGAATGTTTAGTGACACAATGGACAGGATGCCCTTAAAGTGTGTGTATGTGCGCACACTCTGCATGGTATGAAAATGCAACTATTGGTGTTTAATGTGCATTGTGTGGGCTCGGGGTTTAATTGTGGTGCACAGAAGGGCCATCCATCACGTGAGTTTTATTGTGTTGCGCATCGTGTCATCCCCATGTCACCTGCAGCTTTGTTTTATAAGTGAGAGGCCATTAAGAAGCTCGGTCCATAAAAAGCTTGTTAAAACAGAGGGACGTGAAGAGGAGGCTCTAAAACAACAAAGAGCCTCCCCTCCTTAACAAGCACACCATTCAGGAAAGAGAGAGAGAGAGAGAGAAATTTTATGCACTGTCAAAAGGCACAGCTGTCCTTTCCTTTGGGGTTTTGCACATCTGTCGACACTGTTAATGATAAAATTCATGCTCTCCACAGCCACCACCTCTCTCTCTCTCTCTCTCTTTCTCTGTCTCATCATCTCTCCATCCCACTATGCCAGTCCTATCACTCCATCTTTTTCCCTCCGTCTGGTGCAACTTGCTCTCTGCACATCTGGAGCCAGTGCCCGGAAGCCCGGTCGCGTCTCCCATCTGTGAGGGAACTCACGCCTCTTTAGGCATCCACAAAAGCCCCTCGCCGCAGGAGAACGGGGAAATGGGGAGGGTCCCGGGCCATGGGAGGTGGAGTGGAGGAAGTTAACGAGCAAATGAGCACATGCTAAGTCGGCGGGGTGGAGGTGGAACATCTGTAAGAAGGGGTGAGGGGACACAGAGTCGGGATGTCGGGTGCGTTTGTCTGGGACTAAAGAGGTGGAGTGCTGAAATGACAGTATATAGTACAGCAAAGGAAATGAACTTCTGTATAATACAGACATAGAAGTCCTGTGTGCAGAATGATAGTTGCAACAAACAAACAAAAAAAGAGGGAAAAAAAAAATATTTAAGAAAATAAATGTTAAGGGAACGAACAGAGAGCATACTGTAGGCAGTGGCATTGCTGTATGTTACAGATGGAGAAGGAAAGAAAGAGAATAGGAAAGGAACGGAAATTAAAGGAGATTAGAGTGTACAATAGGATAGGTTGGGATGGAGAAAAGGAAGAAGGAAAGACAAATTAAAATAAAGGAAATTAAATAAAAGGAAAGAATTTGAAAGGGAAAAAAAATGAGACAACAAGGAAATGAAGAACAGAAAAAGAAAAAAAAACAAGGCGAAGACAAAGGAGGAAACAGGAAAGGACAGGAAATGCTACAGTATTGGAGAATATTGGAGAAGTGACAGTCCAGTGCCAAATGGGATGGGAAAGGGCTACAAAAGAACGGAAAAGAAAGGATGTTAAACGTGAAATGATTGGAAGTGAAATGAAAGGACGTAATAGGACAGGATCGGACAGGACAAGAAAGCAGAGGAAATATAATTACCAAGAGGGAAGAGTTCGGAATGGGACAGAACAGGACAAAAACGACAGGAACAAAGAAAGGAAGGCGAAAGACAACATGGACAGCATCACGTGTCCTCACGCGTGTACTCCGCAGACAAACTGAGTCACGCTTGATTGTTCGTCAGACAGACATGAGCGCACATCTTCGCTTAACTCGCCCACTGTCTGATGGGCAAAAGCTTCCTGATAAATGCTTTCTGATATGATCATGATTGTCAAAGCTGCTCGATTAACATCGCAACCTTTGATTTACAGTCTTGTGTCACGCCGCGAGCCAGAACCCGCTGTTTTCACCCTGACATGTCATTTCCGTTGCCCTGCCGGCTTGGAGAGCCGCCGAGCTGCTGGGCCCCAAACCTGAGACTGGAACCACGTGCCTCCCATCTGTAACCACTTTCGAGGTCGGGACGTTTACCATGGCGACGGGCAGCAGGCACGTGGTGAAATCGTAAAGGCTCAGAGAAGAAAACATGACCTAGGAAACAGTGCCGTCGAACACAATGACGTGCAGCAGATATCGAATTAGGGCAAAAACTCGAGGGTTTTTTTTTCTTCACTTTAATCTACGTGGGCAGCAATTCTTATGAAAATTTGTGGAGATTTAACGCGGTTAAGTTTGACACATCACTGACAATTTTATTAATCTTTTTTTTTTTTTTTCCTTGACAGCACCTCTCTTAGCACATGGAACGTTCCTGCCTTCCGTTATGACTAGAAAGTTCTCGTTAAGAGACACAATGTGCTTCATCTGTGCAGGTTGTCGCTAGGAGATTAGGGTTCCTCCCACTCCTATCACCTAGTGGAAAATTATTCAGAGCATTGGGGGGGGGTAGGGGGAGGCGTGTGTGTGTGTGTGTGTGTGTGTGCGAGGGTAAGGCCAGTTGGCTTATCCACCCCTGTCTCGCTTTGCTTTTACACTCTCATGAATATCTGAGAAATTTTCATTCTAGTTTAGGTTTATTTCCACACCTCATCAGAGAGAGCGCGAGGTGTGTGTGAGTGTTTTGAGTCGGGGAACTTGTGGAAAACACTTGCCCTGGCTGGACTGGACTGTACAACATCCCTGTCATTCCGTTTTTTTTTTTTTTTCTGGCTTTGCTCTCTGGCTTCCTGTTTTAACTCTCGTCCATGCTCCCTCCTTGCTTAAGGCCTCCAATCTCTCTCTCTCTCTCTCTCTCTCTCTCTCTCAGACATGACAGAGGGAGGAGGGATAAGGCTAGAGTAATTATGGTTCAGCGAGCCTGGCAGGTGTGATAAATGACTAATAAGGATAGAGGAGCTCCAGGTTCTCAAAGGAGGACTATTAGAGTCTTATCAGTGCCGGGCTGCTGTTCCTCACGCTTGGCCCGGGACACAAGCCCTTGTAGCTACGCAACCTCCAACCCCTTTCTATCCAAAGCCCACCCCAGAGAGGCCTTCTCCATTAACCCTTCAGCTGCCATGCCTCGCTACGGACTCATTCGATGTGCAAGCGCGCGCTCTCGTACGCGTGTGAGAGCGCTATATCGGGGTCCGCGCGTGTCTCCGGACCACTCCACTCGTCTTCCTGGAGTGCGGGAGCAGTGAAAAACGTCGAAACACGATGCCCGACTCGAATGAAATCAGACCGGGTCAATCAAGACGGTTTAATTACCGTAACCCACTTCCACGAACGCGCTCTCATTAGATGCTTGACTTCCACGCGGCTGTAGATTAATTACTATAGAAATGTAGCGCGCGCTGCCATGTCCCCGTGTCTCCAGAGGCCGAGGAGTGTGTGTTGTTGGTAAATGTAGCCCGCTGTATATGGGTCAGAAGCACAGCGAGCCCCTCAGGACCGCCGAGGATGACAGTATGGGTGAGCAGAACCTGCAGAAGAGAAGTGATGTATGGAAATATATATAGCGTCTAACTCTGTGTGTGCATGTGGTGCACCTGGGTGAGGCTCCAAAGCTGAGGCTTTTTCAAGAGAGAGGAAAAAAATCCTGGACACATTCTGGGCAAAAAACCTGATTCGGATTCTAATCACTTCCGAGGGTATGAAGACAAGCGGATGATGTGGTGACGGGACGGAGGAGATGTGGCGTGCGTTTATTCTAGGTAAATTGCATGTGAAAGAAGGAAAGGAGAGGTGGGATACTAGAGCAGTGTGAGGAAGAGAAGAATGAGCAAAGGGGGATGAGAGGACAGAATGAGAAAGGAATGGAAAGGAAGGGATGGTACTGTATAGGGAGGGAACAGAGGAAAGGAAGAAGGGAATTACATCTCAGACAGGAAGTGGGTGGTGGGCTTGAAGAGGAAAGAAATAACAAGTGAAAAAAGGAAACGGAATGGGAATGGAAGAAGATGAAATTCGCAAGATGGGAAGAGAAATAAAAGGTAGCAGTGGGATAATGATCGGACAGGACAGAAAAGGCAAAGGAGCTGAAGAGAAAAGGGAAAGTGGGGTAGAGTGGGAAAGGAAATTCCAGAAGCAGAGAGGGTAGGTTAGGGCAAGAAAGAGAATGGATGTGGAGGGAGAGGAAAATAAAGGAAATGAGGGGTATGGAAAAATGAGAAGGGACGGAAATGAGCAGAAAGGAAAGGAAGGAAGGAAATAAATGGAAGAGAAGATGAAAAGGAGAAATGGGAGGAGAAAGGAAAGGTAAGAGCAGATCAGGATTGAGAAGGAATGGAAAGGAAAATGGAAAAATAAGGAAGACGAAGAGAAAGGAAACTAAAGCTGAGTCAGGGGCGGTTCGGTGGTTAAAGCATTGGACTACGGTTCGGAAGGTCCCAGGTTCAAATCTCACAACCACCAAGTTGTCCCTGTTGGGCCCTTGAACGAGGCCCTTAACCCTCAACTGCTCAGATGTGTGATGAGATAAACATGTGAGTCGCTCTGGATAAGGATAAGGGCGTCTGCCCAATTCCAAAATGTTAAAAAGGCTGTGCAAACAGAATGTAAGGGAAAAAAAAAAAATTAAAGAAAGAGAAAGGACTAAGAAGGCATGTAAACATTAGTATCGAACAGTGCCGTGACAATCCTTCTATCATTTCTTGTTTAATGTCTTATTTAAACCTGCTAAGCCAACTTCATGGAGAAAAGAAAACATGCAGACCATTCTAAAGTGGTGACGCTATTCAGGCTAGCACATTGCTAACTCTAACAAGGCCTTGAAAAGAATTGACATCATAACATAACACAAAACAATTTGGCTTGATCACTGCGATTCAGTCCAACATCCGTGTGAACTCTCACTCGTTCTCTGATCGAGTCTCAGCCTGACACAAGCGTCTCGAACCAAGCGTCGCTACCATGTTTATTGGCCTTTTAAAACGCAAACTCCTCCCAGCTCATCCATAACCCACAATCTTTTCTGCATGTGCCATTGGGTTAGAAGTGACCTATATTTTCCCTAAGATGGTTCTCATGCATCTCTGGCAATTACAGAGTGGAATCGCATCCATTTTCCCCCACTTAGGTAAATGAAATTAGATCTCTATTTATAACTGGAGGGGAGCGCAGCATCTTGTGGCCCTAAAGGAGATTTATGGGCGGCAAAGTGTGCAACCTAGAGGAAGCAGAATAAATATTTGTAGTTGTAGCTGTGATTTCTTGTTTGTTGGTTTCTTTAGTTGCTCTTTACATAATTGTTTATTCATTCATCCATTCGTGGTTTTCCTACAACACGTATCCTGTGTAGACTTACAGCACATGCAGTTGGACACTACGGGAATCCGGAAACGCCAGTCAGCCTCCAGTGCACGTCTTCGGACTGTAGGAGGAAACCAGAGTACCCGGAGTAAACCCACCCAGCACGGGGAGAACAAACTTCACTAAAGGTGAGATTCAAACATCCAAACCTGCAGGTTGCTTAGAAACAGTTAGCACTGTGGTCTCGCACCTCCAGGGCGCAGGCTCTATTCCCACCTCGGGGTCTGTGTGTGTGTGTGTGTGTGTGTGTGTGTGTGTGTGTGTGTGTGTGGATGTTTGCATGTTCTCCCCGTGCTTGGCGGGTTTCCTCCTCGTACTCCGGTTTCCTCCCACAGTCCAAAGACATGCAGGTTAGGCTAACTGGTGTTTAGAATTTGGCCCGAGTGTGTGAGTGTGTGCCCCGTGGTGGACTGGCATCCTATTCAGGTTGTACCCTGCATTGTGCCCAAAGCCTCCGGATTTCAATGGCTTAGAGAAGGAATTAATAAAAAATAATTGTTAGTAGTACTAGTGGAGTTTGAAGCGGTAGTAGTAGTATCAGTAGTATTTATACTGAGGTGTTATTATTAGCTCTAGTGACAGCTCTTCAGTTGTTGATGATGATGATGATGATGATGATGATGATTTCAGTTTAAGTGCATTTGTAGCAATATGTAGTACGGGCTGTAATTTTCGAAAAGCACAAACATTAATCTAACATTTTCCTTTCGCAACCCGCAGCACCTTCCCCTACAAATAAAATAAATAAATAAATAAATAAATGAATTAATAAAAAAAAAAAATCATATAAACCTCCAAAATGTAGATTACTTGGAAAAAGCATAACTTTTGCAATGTTTATCTTTTAAAAAGGCGCATAGCTATAACCGATGTGTTTCCTAGATATGAAGCGTGATAGTGTTAGATTAAAAAATAAATAAATAACTAAATAAATACACAT
>QMIH01001219.1:45434-76367 GCA_003987875.1 Clarias batrachus | reverse complement strand
AAAAAAAAAAAAAAAAATGGTCTCAGGAGGTCCGACATCCACAGAAGGCTACAGACTGCATATGGAAATAAGAGCATTGACTAGAGCAATGTGCACAGATGGATGAAGAAGTCTAAAAACCAGCACTGAAGACAAACCACGGAGTGGAAGACCATTAACCGAGACGAACTGGATTTTCAAAACGAGTTTGAGATGGGTTCAAAGATGGCGCAAATACACGACTTGTGATACAGACTACGTATGTCGATAACGGTTAATAGAAAACGGGTTGCATTACTTTCGAGACAACCCTCGTACTGGATGTCAGTGTTGGTCCAACATCGTTTCATCAGAATAATTCTAACTTTAAAAACCCACCTAAAGCCAACAACAACAACTCAATGTCTTTAACACTGCCACGATGTTTTGACAAGCAAAAATTCCTGCTGGGAATTCCTGCTGCTACTTCAGTTGAAAACAAGTCAAGTGCAACAAAACCTGCTTTTCTCCACTTTGCAGCACTGCTCCATCCAAGCTAACTATTAGAGTTAATTAAAGGACTTGATTTACTCACCAATGTTAGAATGAATGAGTTTAACAGCCTAAGGCCTACCATGAAGTTCTCACGCCACCCTAAAAGTATCAAAGAACGCAGCGGGAATGGGGTCAAAATGAACAAAAAAAAAAAAACATTTCAAGTTCATACTATACAGTAGCCAAGTTGCAAGTAAATGTGTGAAGCACCAGAAGAACATGATATAAACTTAATGTGGTCTCCTCTTCTACAACGTGGTATGGACCTACCATGGGCATTGCACAAGAGGCTGTTGTTAGAACCAATGACATCATGACTTAGTACTTTGGTCTATGTGCATCTTGCTTCAACCGTGTCCGAAAAAAAAAAAAAAAAAGCCTGCAAATCCATGTCAAGAGCGACAGTTCTACATCCTTTCCTAATGTATCTCTGCTATGTTTCGTTTCTGATAAGTTCTTACTGCATTTACCATTTATTTTGACAAACGTATGTTCTTCATGACTGCTTTTTAAACTAAGAAAATATACGTGATACAAAGTAAAGTGTTCTGCGATGTTGTTAACTGATTAACTTTAAGTAGGTGACTCATTTTGGTATCGGTATTAATGCTACCCAACTATCTATCAGTGCTCATAATCATACTTTTTTGGAAAGAAAAGTGGTATCAATGCATCCCTAATTCGTGCATTCTCAGCAGTCTGCTGGGGTAAAAAATGGTCCGTGTGGTGTATTTTTCACAGTCCATATTCTGGTGCTCATTTACTGGCTTTAATCGGTAACTTCGGTTCCATGTTTCAGCGCGGTGAGTCTCTGGTGAGGAGCGGCACACAGCATGAGCTTGCACCCTGGTAAGACAAAAATGGAAATATTTTTCTTCTTTACATGGAGCGCTTGTTGATAGTTTCATTAAAACTCTGTTTCAGAAACAGAACATTTTATGAATCAACCGTGCCCATATTCAGGAAACCTAGCCAGAGGGTATTAAGCTCTAATTGTCAGGATCCTGGAGATAAAATAAAAAACGTTAGCTAAAACCCTGAAACCATCCTGCTGTAATAGACTTGCCCTGTTACCAATTATTCAAATTCCAGCTAATTAGTTTTTCTAATCCTTTCATGGCTAGTGACCACACACCTCCATACTCTTAAATTAATGACTAATCCTTTGGGGTACCTTTAATCTTTTCATAATAAAAGTTTAATAGTCAATTGTGAGCATTGATCAAATTACGTGAGAGTAATCCCTGAGAGAACCCTACAGGCTAGAAGAAGATGCTTTTAAAGGAAAAGCTGTGCAGAAGAATGCCAAGAATGAGTCTATCGAAATTTAGAAGGATAATGTTTTGCAATATTTGTATTGTTTTGTATTGTGGCTTTTGTCCCACAAATTCACAAAGGAGGGGGCTCTTGAGAATAATAAAACAAATATGTACATCTTCATTATATCAAGCATTTAAAGGTTTTATTCTTGAATGTTCCACTCACCAAGACATAGAAACATTGTGTACCATATAAAAAAAAGTATTACACACTATTTTACCATTTTGAGAAAACCTTTCGGCAGACATAATCAAAATCTCTTCCACAAGTTGGCGACGTGTTTTCTGTCGATGTCGAAGGATCAGGTGTCAGGTGTCCACACTGTAGCTGAATATTCACAGGAACGACTGCAGTGAGCTCCGAGCCACCTCGACCGGGGGTCGTTCTTCAGGGGCATCTCGGCCTCCTTTAAACTGTTTGCTAATGGCTTACTTCATTTACCAGAAATTAAACTTTATGTATATACACGTCAAACAGAACACTGTAAACCCTAATGCTCAAAGTAATTCAAGATATTGAGTAGTGTTAACTTAAACAGTTACAATTAGTTCAAATTAATGGACCTTTTTCAGTATTTAGAACTTTTTGGTATTTATGAGTTTGTAAGAATGACACTTTTTAAGTTAACTGAACAGATTTGATATTTTAAAGTCCAGTAACTGTCTCCTTAAAGTTCCACCAACTTAAAATCTTTCAGCCGGGCGATTTTGTGTCTGACGTCATCAATGCACATGTAAACTGTTTACATGTTTAATTGTTTTGATCAAGATGGTGCATCGGTCTGTCGTCACATACAGTAATCTGTACAAATCTGGTGTACAGTGCTGGTGGCTCAGTGTTAGGTGTTTTGTCTGCCATGTGAAAGACCCGGGTTCGATTCCCAGACTGTCCCTAACCCAGATAAAAAAGGGAGGGATGTGTTCAGAATGACATCTGGTGTAAAAAAAAACTTGTGACAAACCACTGTGGCGACCCAATGCCAGGGGCAGGCGAAAGACCAACAACAGTTTATTTAATTTGCAACAACTAAACAAAATTATAGTATGAGTTCGGCTACTCAGTAATGCAAGTAAATAACTATTAATTTGAATAAGTACAACAACTCAAAAACTCATAGTTCTGTTTACATAAAATTGTAAACATCATTACTAAAAAAAAATAATGTAACTGATTATCTCAAATTTTTTGAGTTCTGACAACTTTTTTTTCAGGTTTACAGTATATATATATATAATTACATTTCTTGTGAAAGAAGGCATAACAGTATGGTGTCTGATTATTTATGTCTTTAATTGTACACTGTAAAACATGCTGATGGCGTCTAAAATCTACGGTGGCCGAGAAGTGCTAAACAAGTTAACAAAACGAAAACAAAATAACAAATTAAAAACCACAATAACAAAACCCAAAACAAAATAACAAAACCCAAAACAAAATAACAAAACCCAAAACTAATTTGTTATTTTGTTTTGCGTTTTGTTCATTTGTTTTCGGTTTTGTTAATTTGGTAGGTATAGTTTGCGAATTAAATTCTTACCGCTGATTGGACGAGACATCTGTCACTCAAGATATACAGGAAGTACTGTAGCGGCGGTAGATTCGTGTGTGTATGAATGTGCAAACATGTACTGTCCTTATTGTGGTTTCAAATATGGCGTTCTGCCAAATTTTTGCTGTTCTTGTGGAAAAAATCTTTCGCTTTTAAAAGAGACACAGCAGTTCTTTTTTTTTTAATAGTAACCATTTTTATTATTCGTTTTTTAACAACAAGATAACAACAAAACAACAACAACAAGAGGAGTATACTTACAATTATGATAGAAAGGAGGAATTTAGTTCTTTAAATGTATTCATCAATATAAATTTTCAAATCCACCTTGTAATGGGAGATATTAGGTGTTCTTAATGACCACTTACATTTGTGTATGTAGAATTTACCTAGTAATATTAAAAGATTTAACATGAAAATGTGACTCTTCTCRATATCTTTTTTTATCATAATAAAATATAACATCTCTTTTACTTATGTTAATTTTTGATCCACTCAGTGTAGTAAATAAAGATTCAACATCAATCAAATCAAATCAAAAAGTTCATACATTCAAAATATACATTATACATTATATATATATATATATTTTATATGTAACCCAAATATACATTCAAAAAAGAATGCTGTTCCTGAAGCAACCCTCCCATGTTATCTGGGCTTGGGACGGCACTTCATCCAGTTGTTGGGAATCGAAACACCTACCACTGATCCACCAGTGTCCTATTGCATGTTGACATCAGACATAAAATCACTAGACTGAAAGATTTTAAGTTGGTGGAACTTTAAAGTGACAGTTACTGTGGCTTAAGTACTAATAATATTACATTTGTTCAGCTAACTTGAAAAGTGTCATAAATACCAAAAAGTTCTAAATACTCATCAAGGCCTATTATTTTGAACTAATTGTAATTATTTATGTTAACAGGACTCAATGTGTTTAATTACTTTGAGCATTAGGGTTTACCGTGTACTTCTGCTCTGTAAAGCTTCATAACGGCTCTAATCTGAAGTCGTGCTGCTTGGTTGTTAATTGGTGATTTCTGAGGCTGGTGACTCTAAATGAGCTTCTCCTCTGCAGCAGTAAGTTTTGGTCTCGCTTTCCTGGGAAAGTCTTCATGAGAGACAGTTTCATCATGGAGCTTGATGGGTTTCACAAACACACTCGACACACAATACTGTTCTTGCAGGAACTGTTGCAGATCAGCAGACCTAAAGTAACAACTGACTGTTACGGTTGTCACTAATTACATACTTTCATATGTGTTATTTCATTTGACTGGTACTGTACAAAAACACACACACACTTGGTGTTTTATTTCTTTGACACACGTTTGACATTTCAACATTTTGAATATACAAAGTTTACTATTTAGGGAAATCTGATTTTTGAAATGCTAGAACTTTACTTCTGGTCACACAGAACTGCAATAAAATAAAGTTCATGAAAGTCTGTAGAACCTCATAAGAAAAAGGTGTGAAGGTTTCTCTATATGAAGTGGTAACTGTGTAAAAACTGGGGTTCAGCACCTGAATTTTAATATGTACGCTTTTGCTTTAACTGAAAGTTTCCCCCTTTTTCTAGTCAAAGGTCTCTCTCTTTATGGGGGGCAGATTCTCTCTCTCTCTCTCTCTCTCTCTATCTCTCTCTGTGTGTGTGTGTGTGTGTGTGTTGACCTGTTGCGGAAACACTGATAGCGGTTTCCTGTAAATTAGACCAGTTACTATGTATAACCGCTCTACCCCTACATTGTATGCGGTATCAGTGAAGAAGATCAAGGGTGAGCTGGGCGACGTGAAAGTGTAGATAAAGTGAGGTCTCTGGAGGAAAATGTGGGGGTGTGAGGAAATAAGTAAAAGAGAGAAAGAAAGAGAGAGTCACGACAGGTTTGAATAAAAGTCCACTTTTGTCAAAAAGTCAAGAGTCTCCCAGGAGTGACTAACTGGTTGGAAAGTTGAGGTCATATCATCTTAACGCTACGCCGCTCGCGTGTCTCTTTTTCTTTAAGTCTCAGATGAATAAAACGTAATTCTCAGCCTACAGAGTTTTAGAACAAAGGTGGTATGCTGATACACGACCAAAATTTTACCTAGTTCTTGAAAACGAGGGTACTATGTGCTTTCTTCATACATAGAGTTATACATAGTTTTCTTTATATTTTCATGCTAAATCTGATTTATTTTGAAAGCTTGATTAAATAATGGTTACGTAGAAAAGCTTAAAACACAACCAATCCAGATGATATGGATTTGGCTCTCTTCCCCAATCAATAGTATAGAATATAGCTGTGGTGTTTCACAGGCTTTGGGCAAGGAGCAGGTTAAGTGCACTGGGGACGTGGCTAGTGCAGGAGATGGGTTAATCCTTGGCTTGTGTAAGACAGAACCCATTAAAAGCCTGGAAGGCCTGAGGGGGTGGGCACACCGAGATCTTAAGAGCAGTAGGAAGTATTAAAATGTCGATAGTTTAATGAGAGCTGTCGGACGCCGGGGTCCTGCAGGCAGCTCCGCTTTGTACCTCACCTTGCATATGGGCCCCTAAAATGCATACTACACCCACTGCCTGCGAATAAAACAGGTTACGCACATTTTAGAGCAATTCAGAAATCTACCGGAGGTCTATCGCGTTCCAAACAGTAGCCAGAAGAGTCTTAAGAGTCTTAAGAATGATTTATGGGAAAATTATATCATGATGTTATATAATTTAATAGAACACATTTTATAACTTTTTTTTTTTACAACCTTAAATCAGCTTTAAATATTTCCATGCCATAACCCGTTCAAAGAAAGGGGACCTGTGGCAAAAAGCACAAAGAAGAAAGAAACATTAAAAGAACTGAGACTGAGTAAAAGGAGCTGGGGCATTGATCCAGTTTCAGGGTCCCTTAAAAAAAATCTATTATCCTGGACACCAATCTTAGCAAAGTCAAAAAATGTTAAATAAAAATAACCTTAAAGGGCCCCTGTCGATCAAGGACTTATAAGGAATTATCCTTAAAGTCACCACTCCACTCCTTTTACCACACCCCTGAAATATAGTCTGTCCTCTTCTGTCCACTGCGGGGACTCAGTTTTATTTATTTGTAACTAAAGTCCTTTACTGAACTGTTTTGACTATGAGAGGCCTCAGTCAATCAGTGACGTGGAAACAGAAGCTTATAGGCCATGATGGCAAGAGCATGGTCTAGATCAGGGGTGTCAAACTCCGTTCCTGAAGGGCTGGAGACCCAAAGGGTTTTGTTCCAACCCTCGAGGACCTGCAGAGTTCAGCTTCAACCATAATTAAAAACACCTGATCCACCTAATCAAATCATTAACGCTTATTTGAAAACTACATGGCATATATGTTGGAGCAGGGTTGGAACAAAACCCTGCGGGTCTGCGGCCCTTCGGGAACGGAGTTTGACACCCCTGGTCTAGATGGAACCAGGAGCTTGTTGGTCTCAGGATAGCAAGACAATGAATTTCTGGGTCTCAAGATGACAGAAGTTAGAGCTTGTAGCCCTGAGGATGGGAGGAGTAGGATGTTATGGGCCTCATTGTAAGTAGACTCGGAGACTGTTTGGGTCAGGAGATCAGGGAGGAGCTTAGTAGTAGTAGTAGTAGGAGGAGGATCAAAGTGGTCCTCAAAAAGAGAAAGTGGTCCTCAAACCAGGTACCAGGCAGCTTTAGATTGTTGCAGGTGTGTGTAAAGGCTTTGTAATGGTAAGTATATTAGCTCTTAGGCCTTGGAATAGCAGGAGTAAGTAACAGGAGCTGGGAGAGTGTAGATGTCAGGATGGCAAAAGCAGAATCTGAGCGATAGCAATAAATTGTGAGGTTCAGGATGCAAAAGAATGTAGATGGAAAGGGATCTTGTAGTTCATGAAGCCCAGGTTAAAAAGCAGAAGTTTGCAGGCTTTAAAATGAAAGGAGGTAGAGATTGTAGGTCTTGGGATTTTTACCCCAAGATTAGATTAGTTAGAGTTGCGGAAAAAAATTATACAACCGCTTAGTCATTAACTTTTGTGCTCATAGTATGAAACTAAAAGAGAAAATCAGTGGGGCCCACAATCATGAGGGCCCACTGGGAACCTTCTATTTCATCATCAATAAACAAACAAACAAAAAAGACCTGCTTATAATAAAATGTTGACTGCTTGGATATCTTTAAAACCATGACAAATTATGTTTTAAGACATCTGCTTTTATTTGGATTGATTTAAAGACTTGAACATCCATTCTACATAATCCTAATACATCTAGGTCACCAAGAGACCTGGGCAATTTCATGTCATCTGGATGATATCTCATGAGCATCCATGTAAACCTTACTGTAGAGTTATTAAAACAAAGCGTTCAACGAAGGAACTACAAGATACCCAGTACCGAGCCATGTGGCACTCCATAAAGTGTTTCAAGTGAGAAACGTCCCCCATTTCTACTTATTAAAACAAAACCATGCTCTATTAACTGACAAAACTAAGTAGCATTTTTTACCCTCATTATTCTGTAGAAACTTACTGAAGAAATTCTACGCAGAACTTTGAGTCATGGAATTAACATAATTGAGGTAGGATGAACAGACCTATTTTCTCCTATCTCATTCTCTCTCATCTGATAATATTTTACACTCATATCTTCACTTGTAGAAGAAAAAAAAAATCCCTTCTTGCAAGAGAGTTTCTGCAAGGCAGCTCTGCCTGCAAAGCAATGGATTGCCATGTTGATTAAACTCAAACAGTATAATGAGATGCCTGGTAGAGGCCCTTGGTCTTGCCATTAATAAACAATTAATAACAGTGCTTACTTTGCTCACATCTATTTAAAGTTTTCACACCACAAATACGGACGTGCATGATTAATGCAGCTCGAGTTATCTCAGTCACGAGCGGCTGTGCTTCCTCTTCGCTTTAACACCCACAATGCTAGTGTGGTTAAGAGAAAGTGGGTGTGCAGGTTGTGACACTTACAGAAACACACCGAAATGGCCAAAAAAAGCATGTTTTCTAGGAAATATACGTTAAGCCACTAACATAATACAGCAGAATCAGCAAAAAAAAAAAAACACACAATCAAAGAACTGCAAATGTTTAGACAATGGCAGCTGACAGAATATAATTTAAAACTTTGTATGAAGCATGATTAGTGCCACCGTTTTTCAAAATGATTCTTTGCATCATTTGCAATAACTATGTGCATCTCATTCAAATTACTGACCTTATTATGGCTTTGAATTGAGTAACTTGCCTCATACAATCAGGGCTGGGGTTTGAATCTGGCCTCTGGTCTGTGTGTGTGGAGTTTGCATGTTCTCCTTGTACATGATGGGTTTCCTCCAGGTACTCCAGTTTCCTCCAACAGTCCAGAGACGAAGGTGAAGGTTGACTGGCATTTCTAAAATGCCTGTATGATTGGATGTCTGCTTGTGCCCTGTTATGGGTTGGCGCCATCATCCAGGAAGTCACCTTGCTTGTGTCATGATTTCCATAGGATAGGATACAGGCCCCCCTTGACCCTCCCATATGGTTGGATGGATTGTTGGATGGATGGATGGATGGATGGATGGATGGATGGATGGATGGATGGCACTTTATATTTCTATTTCTGACTGGCCTTATAACCAATCAGGAATCTTCTCTATAATGAGGCAGTCCTCCGTGTCTATCAAATATTTATTAATGGTGATCTCAAGAAATAAGACACTTTGGATTCATCCATCTTTTGAACAAGAAGGTGTTTGATTTACTCCAGTAAAAATGTGCATGCATTTTGTTTTAAATCTGATAATAAGGATCACCCAGAACAGCATTTCCTGGCGGCGGGTTACCTGGGAGTCCTTCGATTTGTGGTGGCACGGTATATGTTTTATAGGTATAATGCGAGCAAGGTTCTGAAAGAAAAAAACAAAATCATAGGAACCAGAAAGGCTGCTCAGGAAAGGTCTCAAGTAGCAACACTTTTAAGTCTAGAACCATTAACTGTCGTAGGAATCCTTGAGGAACCATTTCTTTTAAGTGAGATTGTCCAGAGAGGTGACCACAAAGACGCGAAATTCTAAAAATAGGAAGTGGCAGAAAGTGAGGGTACAGGGCAGAAAGAGAAGAGGAAAGTGAGAAAGGCAGTGCACTAATGACTTTACAGCCCATTAGTCGCTAAGGCTGATACGCTACACCTCATTACTCCCCCAGCGCACTCGAGCATTAACACATGAATCCATCCGCTTGGCCAGACCTGTCCTTTCACTCCACGATAACTCTCCCTCTCATCGACGTTCACGGGCACGTTTCAGCGTGAAAGGACGTCTTTTTTTTTTTTTTTTATCACTGAGTACACCTCGGATTCGATTAGCCTTCGTGGGAATGAGACAAATTCACGTTTCTCAGCATACCATAAAAAAGTTTTTAAAAAAATCGAACAGGAATTGAAGCTGTAAAGGATCTCATTTAAAGATCGAGCGGTGATTTGAAAGATGGAGGAACACTCAGGCTTATGAGGACGTTTCAATTTGATCAGTCACCCAGCGAGAGCATTACATAAAAATCAAGGGTGGGAGTGGGGTAAAGATGTATCTAGAAGAAAAAATAAATAAATAAGATGGTTCCAATGGAAATGGCAGCAGTGAATCAACACACTGGCCGGGAGCCACTGGAACATTCACAGCGTCGGCTAAACACTGGCCATTGGCCATGGTCACACACCTCATTTATGCGCACACGTACACACACACACACACTAGCTGTATTAGCAAACACTGTGGGGGTTTCCAAACCCTTGCTCATCCAAATAGTCGAGTCAATTGCTTTCAAATTTGGGTAATTATGAAAATGAACAGTACGTTTAAAAATTTACGGAGATGTAATATTATTACTCTTTCACCGCACGGTGCTGTGAAAGCTCAAGCAGAATTGCTAATTACACTCCCTTTTTTTTTTTTTTAGTGCTTTTACATTTGGATGTAGAGGTACATCGATACTAATCCTGTTTTCAGGTATCCATCTGATCCCACGCTCACTTACTTATACAGTACATGCTCTATATCATATAGCCAGTATGACGTGATACTATGTGACATAAGCCTAATGTACGGTTTCCATGCTAATGAACGAACGGCTCAAAATGACAGTGCTTTTGAGGTGTTTCATGATGAATTATAGCACTCAAGTCAAGGCAGACTGCAAACTGTGCTCAGTATATTGTAGGGACTGCAGCATCTTACTAAAATATGAACGACTAAATGATACAGCTCAAAGAGAAAAATCTAAATGTTTATATGTAGTGGTCTCATGTACAGTAAGGATGAGGGTTTTTTGACCTGGGTTCGAATAGCAGCTGTTGTAAACTCCCTTTGTGTTTAGGGGCAGTGGTGGCTCAAATGGTTAAGGCTCTGGGTAGCTGGTTGGAAGGTTGTTGGTTCAAGCCCCAGCACTGCCAAGCTGCCAACATTGATCCCTTGAGGAAGCAACTAAGAGCATGTCTATCATGTTGGTGACTGGCCCAGTATATCATCTTTCTTTACTTTTTACTTTCTTTCTTTTTAAGTAATAGAATCCATCAAACATCAACACTATCCACTTACTCTCTCTCTCTCTCTGTTCTATTCTTTATACTCCTTATCCTATTCAGAATCATGGGAGGCCTGGAGCCTATTCCACCCTGGATACACTCACTAACACACTATGGGCAATTTGCCTACCCTGTTTGTCTTTGGATTGTTGGAGGAAACTAGATTACCTCTAGGAAACCTTCAAGCACAGGGAGAAAATGTAAACTCCACACACACACACACACTCAGACACACATATACCTATGGAATCGAAACCTCAACCCTGGAGATGTGAAGCCACAGTGCTAACTAACCATTACACCACCATGCTGCCATTTTTGTTCAATCCAATTTAACATTTTTTTTTTTCCTGATTTTCTCCCCCCAATTTAGTCGTGTCCAATTCCTCCCCGTCACTAGGGGGCTCCCACATTCAGGCTACTACTACCACTCAGCCGGGAGGGCCGAAAACTATCACGTGTTTCCTCCGAACCACGTGACGCCAGCCGGCAGCATCTTTTCGAACTGCTCGCTCACGGATCGTTGGGGGCGGAGTAACACACTCGGAGGACAGCGCTATCCACTTCTTCCACTCACAGACGTCCCTGATTGGCTGTAGAGCCGTGATTAATGTGGAAGCACTAACTACCTCTCATTCCTCCTCTCTGAGAGAGCTCGGCCAATCAGCTCTCTCCGGACCTCCGGCTGCGAGAGGTTACAGCATCACCCAGGATTCGAACTCGCGGTCTCCTGATGATAGAACGAGCGCTTTTACCACTGCGCCACTCGGAGGCCCCCTAAATTTAACATTTTATAAAATCAGCACGCTAATATTAAAGAACATGCGTAAATGCCTAAATGCAACATACACACATACTGACCATGTGACAAAACATTTTTGCTTTTTGTGAAAGATTTAATGAAGACATAACACCATGGTTTGCAATAACGAAAAGGGAGCCGCTTTCGGGTTGTCTTTTAAAGCAGCTGGTGCCAAGATTAATCATAAATGAAGGCTAGTTGAGGTTTATTGTCTATTTCATGTCTTTTCTAAATGTTTTGATTGTTTTTATATGCAAAAAAAAATGATTATAGTGTAGGAAATTGGTAATATTGCTAATATTCTTTGGTGGCTGGAACGGATTATCTGCATTTGCATTATTTCCTATGGGAAAATACGCTTTGAACACAAAACTGATTAAATTCGTATACCGAGGTACCGCTGTAATGTAATGTAATTAAATGCACCATTTTGTATTCATCTAGGCTAACACCAAATAATGGCACAAGTGATAACGTTAAGAGGATGTTTGAGCAACTGTACAAATTATCGACACGTTGTCCATAGTGTAAATTCCTGACTATTCATGTATTGCCTGTAATAAATCACAACCATTTGTGATTAAATAAAATAATTGCACTGCGATTCTGATTGCTATGTGATGAATTCAGCAGCTCCAGTATACCGTAGACCATATGCACTCATACCCAGACTCTTTTTCATCTTTCCGAGATGAAGAATGTCAGAAAGTCAGGAAAAAGAAGAATATCAGGGACGTCCCCGGTGTCTTTGGTTCGGTCAGCACTTGCTGTGACCTCGCTCTGGCGATTGCAGTATTTGTTTTCTCAAGGCTTTTCACATGAACACAGAACAGATGCAGTAGGCCTGCCAGGAGCAAGTGTGTGTGGGAGTGTGTGACAGACAACAGACTGTTAGATTTGTTCAGCGCTGCTGGTTTGGTGTAATGACTTAGAAACTGGAGGCTGGCCAGAAAATCTTTACCATTTGGTTTTTCTTCGGATGAAACGGTCAGGGCTGCTCTTACATATTGTGATAAGACGCATCATTTGCTACATTTGATGCGCTTTAATTATCCAATTCTCTATGTCGGCTCTGTTTTATTCGATTCTGGGCCGCGTCAAACACCGCATGTATCTGAATAGCGTGTGGCGGCGCAGACAGACAGACGGTGTTGGTTCAGCTGCAATGAGATCGCTTAAGCCGTGTCCGACCACAAGCATTTAAAAGATTTAGCTGAACTTTAAAAATATGTATTATGCATATGGATCTTGTGACCCTTTGAGTCCTGCAGCGAGAGTGAGACTCGAGGTAGGGTGTTACAGTCCAAACAGATTTCCACAGCCTTGAAAAGACCGATCTGGGTTTTCACACACACACACACACATACACACAAGAGGATTTTGCAGTTCATATCCCGTCCCTGAGTTAAAAAAAAAAAAAAAACACGCTCACGTCTGTAGAGTCGAGCTGAAAGGAGCGCGAGCACACAGGGAATACACGTATTGTTAAAAGAGAGGAGCACCAGCAGGGCTCCATAAATCATGTGTCGGGGTGTGAGTGTATGAGATGATGACCTTGTCATATTTTAATGTCAGTGTAAATTCAACCTGTCCTGGCCTGAGGATGGAAAAAAAAAAAGAAAAAAAGAGGCCAGAGACAGGGATGGGTAAAGGCAGGCAAGAGTAAGAGGCAAGTCATTATGAATTGGCTGTGTATTACTGTATATCTGGAGATACTTTCCTTCTAACCTTTAGCATGTGTGTGTTGGATGCAGATCTTAGCGGCTGGAGCAACGATAGGTAGAAAGGTAGAAAAAAATACTAGAACTAAACCAATAAAAACTGATCATAGTTCAGCAAACTTTTCTAACATTCAGCTTTTCTTGTTTTTTTTTTCGCTGTGTTTTTCAGCCAATCACATGCTTTTACTGTATGCAAATTAAATAGGTTAAAGGTTATAGGCTCATCAAGAGAGAGAAGATTTTTATCTCTAGTCTGATTAACCAACTGCCACGGCTGATGAAAACAGGATGTTTAAAAATGATTGGACAGGAAAAGATGCATTGGTTCTATAAGAGACGTCGAAAGCAGTAATGTGTCATAAAACCACTTCATAAAGCGACTCATGGCTTTTATTAATTTCCTTTTCCCTTTTTCCCTTCCACAGTATGTGCAATGAATGTCAATTCAGTCATTACTCACACGTTGTTCCTTCCTGTTATAATATTTAATTATAATTATTATAATAATTCAAACTTAATAAGGAATTTATTGTTTACTATATTTTTAGTAGGTTTATTATTATTATTACAATTTTTTAAAAAGTATTTATTAAGTAGTTATTCTAATTCCTTTTGTTGAATTTATTATTTTTATTACAACAACATTAAACAAGTGTACCTAAGACGAAGCAATTTTTCTCTGGGGTTAATAAAGTTCTTTAAATATTGAATCTTGATTTGAATAAAGAAGGTAACTGCTTCCTAAAAAATCCTGATTTTTAACGGATTTCATAAATGATACTTAAAAAAGGAATGAATTGACTTGACATTGGTGCATTCCTGTATCAAACCTGCTTTAACATCCAGCTGATGCATTTCTCTCTTGGCTTCTAGGAATCGTTTCTAGGAACTCCCTGCTGTGATGTTCTGACTCTTATCAGTGGACAGAGATATAAGGTAATCGCGCTCCAGGAGCCCGAGCGGTCAAACACGCTGAAGTGTGTAATAAACTCAGGGTGTGTTCACGTGTCAAATAACACACACCTGAGCACCTGCCCGCCCTCGCCATGTGACCGAGCTAAATAACGCAGCACTGAACCGAGGGGGTCAAAGGTCAAAAGGATTTATGTATGTAGAAACACACACACACACACACACACACACACACACACACGCACACGCACTCACACACACTTGAGTGAAAATCTGCAAGTTGCTCAGACATTAGTGCTCATTATTTTTATTTTTATTATTATTATTATTACAAATTTATGCTTAATGTTACATAACAATAAATAATGTATAAATTGTAATAATAACATTCATTTATTAATCAGTGGGGTGCACTGATAGTATGATATAATGAATTAATAATTTACTTGATTTATTCGTTATTTTTCAATAATAAACTGTTTAATAATAATAATAATAATAATAATAATAATGTTGGATAATTATGTATAATTATTATTCTGGCATTATTTATTGATTGATTTGTTTTATTCATTTGTTTATTATAAAGGGGATTTATGTCCTGTATATTTTATTCATTTATAAGAGTAAAACCAGTTGTAGCATATTTTTATTTATTGATTTATATTTTCATATCTTAGGTTACGATTTTTGTTTTGCTTGATATAATAACAAAATTGCGTTTGTCTTTAATACACAATACAGCACAGATAGTACAAAGACAGAGAGAGAAGAAGAAAAAAATATTTTGGTAGAAATAGTGCATTAAAAGTATTTCTTTTGAAATCCGTGAGCTGAAATGATTTCATTTATTTGTGTGTGAGACGCCTAAATGATAAATAAATAAATAAATAAATAAATAAATAAATAAATAAATAAATAGTCCAGTGGTTTATCTATGTGCACATCCTGATGATTATGGGACGAATAAAAATTCATTGTTTCTCACACACATACACACACACACACACACACACACACACACACACACAAAACTGAAACTGAAAAATATCTGAATAACCTTTTTGCGCAGATAAATCTTTAGAAACGTCTGAAATGGCATTTGATTTGGTTTAACCGCGACATGCATCCTTACTTACAGTCATCTCTTAGTCACTAACTTAATCCAGAACTGACTCGGTATTTATGCTCCTTGGTGCGTCACGTGCTTTGTGCTGGAACAGATTTCACCGAACAAACAGCGTCTCATCGCAAGCTTGCTTTGTATTCATGTAGAAATACTTCACCGAGTTGTCCTCGTCTGAGAGAGAGAGTCTACGATTCAGCTTTAATGTATAAGAGCTACTTTTTTGTTTCCTCTAATATTCAGACCCCTGAACCCCCTCCCCATTAATTTGACACCCTTTTTTTAGACCGTTACTTAGGGCTTGTGAACTATTGCGTGCAGATGGAGTGATAAGAAGCTTGCACTATTTCACTGAACTTTTTTCAGATATCCACGCAGCTCTCGTTCTCGGTGGAAAAGATGCCACCGCTTTTCTCACTTCGTCTCCAGTCGTTCCACACAGCAGCTTCCTTATCAGATCTCAAACTGACACCATTAACTTATCTAATAACACATTTCAGGATCAAGTCTATGTGTGTGTGTGTGTGTGTGTGTGTGTGGATGTGTGCGCGCGCGTGTGTGTGTGTGCGTATGGTGCACGCTTCACTCTGCTACAAGGCCGGGCGTAAGCGGGAGGTGGAGAAAAGCAGATAGTGACTCTGAGCGAAGGGAGACGAGCTTCCTGTGCTGTCTGCCGTTGTTTGGTTTTGCTAATAAATGACACGACACGACCTCCATCCCTCGCTCTTTCTCTTTTTCTTCCTGGACTTTGACTTGTGACATAAAGTTGACATGACAATCTGTAAACAACGCTTTCATCCCTGTTTCTTGTTTGGGAGAGGAACGCGGGGCCTTGGAGCTCTTCCTGATCCATTTTCAACATCAATAAGGGACATAAAACCTCTGACAGACCCTCTGGTGTGGGGGAAAAAAAAAAGAAGAATGAAATTGATTCCATAGTTTAAAAAAGTATTGGCACCCATAATTACTGGTTGATTGTTGGGCAAAAAAGCGAAATAAATGTCCCATACATGCACTGTATATTACAAGCGCTGAATTTCACTAATAAACAAATTAAATTTAAATTTACTATCAAAAATTTAAATGATTGCTATCATTATTACAGATCATTTTTGCAATTTTTCATAATCATTTATTTTGAGAAAGAAGCAAAACATTTTGAGAAAGAAAGCAGAACAAAACATTTGAAATACGTGTAAATAGTCTTAGATTTGTTTTGTTGTAGACTGATTTTAAGGAATTATGAAAATGTTTGTGAGAATATTTCACTTCCTAAGATGACGTGTGCTGCTTTCCCAAAGCATTTACTGGTGATCGTGGCTCTTGATGGCAGATCGTTTCATTAATGTGATGCAGGACGCATCTGATTAGGTATATTGATATGTTTCTTAAACTGCTCTCAGAACTGTTTTTATTTGCAGGAATAGAATTTGTCCCGTGTCACAATTAGGAAGTTTGAGGACGTTGAATTAAATTCTGTTAAATCATATTAAAATGCTAAAGATTTTGAATTCTTTACAAATGTTAATGTGTTAATGCTGACAGACCTTTATCAAGGAGAAATGGTCATATACAGTATATATATATATATATATATAATATGAAAAATAACTTGTTGTTTGCTTTATTATACAGTTGATTTGTATATACAGTACTATTAACACAATTACTAAGCAGTATTACACTCAAGGTTGTGCTGTCGTGCTGAATATCAACATGGTGATATGAATGAATGAATGAATGCTTTATTATCATTCAAAAACATATAATGCACATTCAGAACCGAATTACGCCGCAGTGGCAGTTCGAACCTGATATTGACCTAAAAAAAAAATCTAAATACTCAGTGTGATGCGGTCGTAGACACACAGTCCTGACAGCCGTGCTCATACTATATTGAGTACAACGACATGACCTCGAGTGCGATATTGATTTTACACAAAAAAAAAACATTTATTATGAACAGATTACGATTTGTTTCTTTTATTTATCCAGTTATTTTGCTCTGCCCACATTTATCCTTCCATCCCGGGCAGAAGTCCGAGGTCATACAGTACATACAGTATACAGTATACATACAGAATAGTTACACGTCCCAGTGCTGTTATGCACCTCTCATAGAATTCTTTACATAATCATCAGATGACTCGGCCGGATCGTAACCGCTGTATAAAACACGCGTAAGAAATTGGCAAGATACTGTTGGCCATGACTGTAGATATGGCAAAACTATTGTAATTTATTATTATTATTATTATTATTATTATTATTATTATTATTATTATTATTATTATCTATAAGAAGGAGTCTCCATTGCACTGTAAGTGCTCAGTTTGAAGCTGTAATTTAAGTTTTATTCTTATTGATAGCTGCTATAATGTAATTAATAATAATAATAATAATAATAAAAAAGAACAAACGTATTCCACCAACATTTTTCGCTTTTTTTTCTTCTTCCTCTTTTTTTTAATGTGGTTTTTGTGTCATCATTTCCTGGAAAAAGTTCCAGGTCAATAAAAAGTCATTCCTAAGTAAAAATATAAAAATAAATATTACAATTTTTTTTTTCCTCTTAAATGAATCTCCTGCCACAAATATTTGGCCAAATCATTTAACATCTTAATCTGCCAAGAACTCACAAATGAGCAAACAAGAGCGCTGAATTTTGCACTTCCTTCCATTTTTTCCCTTTTTTTTTTTTTTTTTTTAAAATCTCATTCATATCAGAAAATATGACCTAAAAAATAAAGTGTTTTTTTTTTTTTTGACATTCCACAGCAAAGCCCTGCAGCACTTCCTGTAACCGTGAGACACAGGCGGCAGTGACAGCCATTAGCAGAGCTAATTGGAGCGAGAGTGTGAGCATGAGCGCTAGGCTAGTCTAATGAGCAGCAGTGGTTGGAGCGAGTGGTGACGGAGGAGGGCTGTCAAACGCACACCGGAGCAGCATATGCCCCTTCATGTGGCACAGTGCAGGTGTGCTCGACTTCCAAGTAAACACTCACCCTGAAGTCTGAAAAAAACTCTGGGCAATCATCGCTGCTGAACATCTCCGGCCAAGACAAACAGCAGGGAGGTTTTTACTGTGAAACACACGAGTGTGTCGCGGACCTGCAGCCGGCGGGGGTTCAAACGTTCAACACCGTCACCAGGAACCTGGTTTAATTTCATCAGAATCATAATATTGCCATATACTAAAAAAATAAATAAATAAAAAATAAATTGTCTCAATATTACATCAGTCTATATTTAATAGAAGGAAGAGAGTTGATGAATAAATAAATATAGAAATAAAGTTTGCTTAAAAATTACACAACGCAGTAGTGACAATGATGCTTTAATGAGCTTTATAACTGGCATGAAAAACTGGCAAATATACAATATATTTTTAGTTTTGATAAAAAAAATAATACAGTGATTTCAAAAACAGCACAACAAATAATAATAAGAATTTAAGGTTAAATTAAAGTTCATTAAGGACCATATTTAAGTATGTTAAAGGTACATGTTGTGTTGTGACCATTATGTATATATAGTTATTCATATTAAATCCATATTTATTTTTTGGGGAAAATTATTGTTTAAAATCTTTTTTGAGGCCCTTTTTAAGGGTATTAATATGTGTATTTTATTAAATGTGTTATTTTATATATTTTATATATATATATATATTTTATATTTTATATTTGTATGAAAATATTTAGATTCATTGGGTGTGATAAATAAGTAATGTGTAATAAATCGTAAATGACTCGTAAATCGTAAAGGTATTAATTAATATTATGTTTAAATATAATATGTAACATATGAAGTGCAATTTTTTTTTATTTATTATTTTAATGTAAAACATAATAATTATTATAACAGTATTGTCCCTGAATGTTTGAAATATATTCTTACGGAACTATACGGACTAACCAGTTTACTAAATCTTTATTTGTAAAACATGAAAATGAATAAGTAAATAAAAAATAATAAATAATAAATAAATAAATAGTCTCGGTCTTGCCGTGAGTGTGTTATCTCGTCACATCTCGTCACTTGGCGTCCTTGCTCTCTCTCGCTCTCATGCACCAGGCTTGAGCGTTGTCTCACCTCAAGGTCACACAGATTGACACAAAAGAGCTGAGGAGTGAAGGGAAGGACATAGAACGCTTCGATGTGCCAAACACAACCAGGCCCTTCATCCAGGTGCATTATGGGGAATGGGGGTAACCTGATCTTTCCAGGAGGTCTGTAAGTCTTGGATACGTGCCTCTGTACACTTGACGTGTGCACTTCTGCCGGCTTACATCCTCTGAACAAAATCCAGTTTGAGACATTTTTATATACTAATCATTTACACACACCCCGTCTGGCTTTTTGAAAACCTGTAAAACGCTTCGATGAGGGTCCGTGCAAATGTGAAATATGATTTAAGAACTTGCTGTTTATTTGTTAAACTGCTGTCGAGAGTAAAAGTTAATATTTTTTCGGGTGGGAGTTGTTTATAGAGGTGAAGTTAAAGCTATAAGAACTATAAAAACACAAAGCACTGCCAGGCCATTTCCTTCCTCCTCCTCCTCCTCCTCCTCCTCCTCCTTTTTTTTTTTAATTTCAAATCAGCATTCTTATTTTATTTTTTATTCTTTTGGAAACATGGTTCAAATCAGGACTGTACATTTTTATGCTTATTACCACTTCCCAATTTAAGGAGATCTTTTTTTTTTTTTTTGGTTGATCATCAAAGGCTACATGTGCGGAGTATCGTAGCCTCTGGTATTATAATCATCATTAAAATTCTGGTTGGAGCGCGTTTGTTGTCTCTGCCCTGCAATAAAAGTTATTCGGCAATCTAACAACACTTCAGTAGTTATAATTGCTTTCCAGATGTGTCCAACAAACACACCAACATTATTCACACAGTGGATTTATGATTAGCTGTGAATAGACTCTCAGTCCGTATCACTTACGTTTAGGAACAGGATTTTTTTTTTTTAAAGTAGGTTAACAAATAATCCCTGGAAGCATTCATCAAAGCAATTTTCATTCTACAAGCTATCAGAAGAATTGTACTAGGTTGAATATGAGACTTAATTTACACACTTACGCTATGATCAGAAACACACGAAATAAGCCTGAATTAATTTAATTCAATAATCGAAATGTTGAATATCACAAGCTTAACGACAAATGCATGTTCTAGCTTCACACTTTTGCATTAAAGGTAAGAGTCACTGTGGTGCTACCACAACCATGCTTCACAGCGGGGACAGTGTTGTTAGTGTTGTTAGGTTTCTGGCAAATGTAGTACCCCGTGCCAAGGTTGCTTCCTGTCTCGTCAGACGAAATCTCAAATGGGGTTTCATATGATTTGCCAATATTTAGTTTTTTCCAGTTAAAACATTATTCCAGCTGTTTTAAACAGGTTTCCATGTTATCCCCCAGCTCTCGTTTGCTTCTCCGAATAATGACCTTCTTACCATATCGGTTTTCTTCTTCTTTTTTTTTTTTTCACCCATACAATATATAATAATATATTATAATATTATGAGATATTTTGTTAAGTTTCATGATGTATTAGGTTTTAAATCCATTTTACTTCAACATGTGAAAAAAAAAAAACGTTTGAGACGGAGAGTTTATATTTCTAAGTCAGTGTAAGCGACTAACCCTCACCATTAAAGACATGAATGTGTTTCTGACCTACGCTGACATTTAATGCCCCAAAAATATTCATTGTACTGTATGACGAGGGCTGCATTTTACCTGCATTGAAGTTCCACCCAAGCAAAGATGTGACTGAACTGTTATGTCCTACATGTGCAGTGAAAATGTAGAGTGTGGCTGAGCGATCTTCCAGCAGATTTTATCTTTTAGTTGATGATTTCCTTATAATACGTGCATGTTGTTCCTACATGTGCAGTGACAATAACGTTAAATTGAACCTGATCTAAACTAAAAGTAAAAGTACTGCATTAACACATGTTTTGCTATACACATGTTAATTCCCTTTGTGTGTGTTGGAACAAGACAAAAAAAAGGGAGGAAAAAAGCAAATTTGACATCATTTGTGACTCAGGTGTTCATGCAGTACTTTTCTGTGAGAAATACTTGATTTTCTGGGAAAATGTCAGGGGGGGGCCAATAATTTTGGCCATGACTGTAGATATGGCAAAACTATTGTAATTTATTATTGTTATTATTAGTATTATTATTATTATTATCTATAAGAAGGAGTCTCCATTGTACTGTAAGTGCTCAGTTTGAAGCTGTAATTTAAGTTTTATTCTTATTGATAGCTGCTATAATGTAATTAATAATAATAATAAAAAAAAAAGAACAAACGTATTCCACCAACATTTTTCGCTTTTTTTTTTTCTTCTTCCTCTTTTTTTTTTTAATGTGGTTTTCGTGTCATCATTTCTCATCCCTTTTCTTTTCTGATGAGAAATGACATTCTCGCTCTATTGAGTTTCGCTCCGTAATGATTAAATATTTTACCGTATGTTATTGATGTGTGTCATGCTACGGTTTAAACGCTGTCCTGGCCTACTTCTGCTCTCACGTATGCGTGTTACGACAGGCAGGCTGAGGTTTACCCCTGCGTCACGAGCTTAACGAAAAATGCATGTTCAAACTTCACACTTTTGCAAGTGTGAAAATGTAGAGAAGTGTGGCTGAGAGATCTTCCAGCAGATTATATATTTTACTTGATGATTTCCTTATAAGTATTTCCGTATTGAACTTTTACATCAGTCAATCAGTCTTATTCATAAAACACATTTAAAACAACGTAAGTTGACAAAAGTGCTAAGCGGTTAAATTGTCTTATCTTAAATATCAAAACAAAGATTGCAATTATAAGCACATGAAATATTATTGTTTATGGCAAGTTTATAATCTTTAAAAAAGGACATTTACATTTTCATCATTCGGACTCCTTTTCCTATGTGACTTCCTTTTTTTATTTAATTTTTTTATCTCATAAAAAATCTGAGCAGTTGAGGATTAAAGACCAAGGGCCCAACAGGGGCAAGCTGGTAGTGCAGGGGTTTGAACCTGGGACCTTCTGCTCAGTAGTCCAACACCTTATGCCTGCCATATGACCTTAGCGTAAGATTACAGCACAGCTCAGTAAGCACTGTGTGTCATATTTTTTCAAATGAATTAATACTACTACTACTACTACTAATAATAATAATAATAATAGACGAGAAATAATTATGCTTTTGGTCATGATTCATTATTTATTCCTGCATTTTTTTTTTCACTTAGAGGCATAGATTTATTTTATTATTTATTTGCAAATGAGTTGCTTACAGACTTTTGAGAAATACAGTATACAGTATCACACCATGTTACAGTGAGTTGGGTGGAACATACTAGACAATTTCAGATAATGCAGTTGATTTTAAATGTTTTTATTAATTAATTTATATTATTGTTTGTTTCTTTGTTCATTATATTACTATGGTCTAAGAGAATTTGTCAAAATCAATCAATCAATCAATCAATCAATAATGAAGTAATATATGAGTAACATGATCAAATGTATTGTTTATTGTCTTAAAGCAAGTGCATGCTCTTAATGTGAATTGTCATGTTTTGATAAGTTTTCTATTATTATTATTATTATTACTAGTAGTAGTAGTAATTTTTCTTATTTTTTCAGTGCTTACGGAGGTGTGCCGTAATCTACTCCAGTTTGACTTCACAATCCTCTATAAACTGGACAAAGAGACAGCGAGAGATCGAGTGCATCCTTTCACATTAAAGCCATGCCGGTGAAGCGAGGAACATCATAGCGCTCTGTTTCTACTCTCAGTGATAAGACGTCTTTCTAATGAGTCACATGGCTGTCGGGGCAGCACCGAACTCACACTGACTGAGCACACTTTTTTAAGAAAGCTCCACTTTTCCTGTATCTGTGCTGCTCTATCAGCCTTAACATACTTAACAGCCTTATAACCATCTTTTTAACTTTTTACAATAACGTGGTACGTGAACGTTCCTATAGGTCCTCGCCAGCCTCTCTCCTTTCACTTCTTTCTCGAAGTTAGTCAGACAAAACAATCCCAGGTTATCATGTTACGGAGAAAAACACAAAGGCGCAAACTCCTCTTACAAACTCCATATTACAAATTATTGATCTATTGATGTTAGAATGAAAATCGATACTGTATTAGAACGAGCACATTAATATAAACCTGCATCACTGTCAGAGAAACTTATAAACCTTATCATTACTGTTATAGAAACACCTTCTGACCAATCAGAAGCCAGGATTGAATAATGCTCTGGTGTGAGGAAATGACATGCATACTAATGACATACGCTGATCTTATGTTGCAATGATCATTTAATTAAGATTGTGTTACAGGATTCATGTACTGTACATGGAAGAATTAACTTATAGAGATTAGATTATTCTGCTGAATGCAGCCTGTAAAATATTAAATATACTGTAGCTTTACTTTTCATTCAAGTACAATAGAGAATACAAACTTACTGGCACTTTACCTTCCTCTTCTTTTTCTTTTTACTCCAGTCAATCTGAACCTGTTTTTATTCTAATATTTTGAAAAAAAAAATCAGATGTTTGTGGATTTCCGTTCCATTTCACGGCATGGTGTTGATTTATATAATTTAAGAAAAGAAAATCTGAGTAAGGTAGTGTTTAAATGACCTGGGCCTGAGAAATGTTTGTCAATCTTATATATACCATGGCATTTCCTCTTTTTAATTTCTTTCTACACTGTAAAACAATACTGAAAGTGTTTATCTAAAATATACACTAATCTCCTTTGAACAGGTGATATTGAGGTGTATATCTGCTACTTCTGCTCTGTAAATCCTTCATAACGGCTCTAATCTGAGGTGCTGGTTGTGAATTGGTGATTTCTGAGCCTGGTGACTCTAAATGAACGTCTCCTCTGCAGCAGAGCTCARKTYTGGTCKYRMTTWYCTGGGAAGGTCTTCATGAGAGACAGTTTCATCATGATGGGTTTTTTAAGTGGCACTTTACAGATATATAAAGTGCCATTTATACAGACCAAAAGTTTGTACACACCTTCTCATTCAAAGAGGTTGAATTTGTATTATGGCAAGAAAAAAGCAGCTAAGTAAAGAAAAACGAGCGTCCATCATTATTTTAAGAAATGAAGGTCAGTCAGTCGTAAAAATTGGGAAAACTTTGAAAGTGTCCCTGAGTGCAGTCACAAAAACCATCACAAAGAAACTGTCTGACATGCGGACCGGCCCAGGAAAGGAAGACCAAGAGTCACCTCTGCTGCGGAGGAGAAGTTCATCCGAGTCACCAGCCTCAGAAATCGGCGGTTAACAGCAGCTCAGATCAGAGAGCAGGTCAATGCCACACAGAGTTCTAGCAGCAGACACATCTCTAGAACAACTGTTAAGAGGAGACTGTGTGAATCAGGCCTTCATGTAGAATATCTGCTAGGAAACCACTGCTAAGGACAGGCAACAAGCAGAAGAGACGCGTTTGGGCTAAAGAACACAAGAAAGAACACAAGAAAGAACACAGTTTTGGTCTGTACTGTAGATGCTTGTTGAATAGCTTCACATTTAAATTCAGTCATGTGGCAGACGTTCTTATCCAGAGTGACTTACAATTCCTTTGAAGTTTCTGTTATTAGATCCTTACACTGAGTTACTGAGTTACTAACTAAAGTACTAAGATATCCAATATATATATATACACATTTGTGTTACAGTTGACTTAAAATAAGGGACTCAAAATATAATATTTATTTATTTATTTATTTATTATGCCATAACATTGTTTGTTTGTTTATCTATTTTTTATCAACCTGAGCCTGTTTTCAGTCTCACAACGCTGCATTTTGTTTTGAGGTTTTTGTTGTTGTTTTGACTCATGTAGCGCTACACTGAGCAGGTTTCTTCAGTATGTCCTCGGATGAGTGACGTCTCATTTTCTAATGATCAGTACAGAAGGCGAATCCTCTTTTTTTGTAGGCGCTGTGTATTTCTGTGTGTGCGTGAAAAGAAATTATTAAATATTTTTTTAAAAAAAGAATAAGAAGACAAAGAGTAAGAAGACAAAAAGGTAAGATGTGATTGGGGGGCGACTTGGAAGTGAGGTTAACTCTTTACCTGCTCAGATTTATTAAACTCCTTCTTGGACTGAGGGTCAAACTGTACATCAGGCGATTGTCAAATTGGTTGGTTGGTGGTTTATAACACAAACAGCTTTATGTCTAATTGAATAAAAGGCAAATGTACAACGTTTCAGTTACCGTGTGCAATACTATTTGAAGCCAAAATTACACCTTCTTATATAATTAAGAACACACACACATATTATTATTATTATTATTATTATTATTATTATTATTATTATTATTACATGAAAAAAAAAAACTAATCAACACTGTTACTGTGGGAACAGAACAAGTGAAAAGAAATGAAACCCACTCAGTGTTTTTCATTTCATGTTGTGATATGAAGTTGAAAACAAATATGCAAAAGAGCATGAAAAGTTCAAATAAGTCATCCCTTTGAACTGGTTTTTACTATGTTTTTAACCACTCATCTTTCACTGCGTTACTTTAAATAGTCCGTATCGGAAAATCTGCAGGGCACGTAGGTGTTCTCGCTGTTCTCAGGGTCGCTCGACGGCAGTCTGTGAACTTAAACTCAGTGATCTTTGTTTTGAATCGCGTTAACAAACAAGCGTGTAAACGGGTCGTGGTTAGGTTATTCATTAGTCACACACACACACACACACACACCGATGTCAGAATTCTCCGTTCTCATTGGTCAGGACGTGTAATCTGTAAGATAACGCAGGTTTACATGTATGTGTTCGTGTTTTGGTAGCGACAGCTCATTCAGGGGGGCGTCGACAACCGGTGAGATTTAAGGAAATGTTTATTTATCGTTCATGGAAGGCGTCGCCAGTGTCAGTGCTGGACAACAGTCACACAGAGATAAAGTTGCTACTTAAAGCTTTTTTAACATAGCTTAGTTCGATTCTAGTCGTTGCTGTTGCTGTTTTGTTTCATTAAATTCAAGCAAGATAAATTTATTTATTTATTTATGACATTATTCCTAGCAACCTGAAGCTGTTATTTTTTGTCCAATAAAAGCATGTTCAAGAGTGTTTTATTCTACTTACACCACAACATTGTGCATGTCAGTATCGCGCAAACAAACATGCATTATTTGCAATGCTAATAAGACATTCTCGCTTTTGTTTTTCCTCAGGATGTTACTCTGGTTTTTGGCAAACTGTTGTGACATAAAGGTGTGTAAATCTTGTTTGTGTAATTCTGCTGCATACATCTTGTTGGATTTGAACCTGGGACGATCTGATCAGTAGTCAAACACCTTAATCACTGTGCTACCACTGATGTCAATTAATCAACTCTTATTATTACCCGATGAATCTGAGAGTACTGTAGGTACTGTAGCTAAAGCATCATTAAATTCTTCTCCGTTAACGACTCATTATAAACATTTGACCTTCTTTTCTTGAGACAAACTCTCAAACTCTGTGCATTGGGTGTTGAGGCTTATCATTGACTTTAGCCGGCGTTCCACGCCCGGGTCAAGCCCCAGGCAGACATCATGGCTGATGATAAATTTATAATCATATGATTAAATTCATAATCATAAATCTAATTCTGAAGGGATAACTAAAAAAAAAAGAAAGAAAAAAATCATCAGCTAGAGAAGAATTCAGAACGTGACCCTAAAGGTATGCAGGAATATTTTTGATGAAACATGTACAATGTGGTGGTTGAAACCAAAAATGATTCAACGAGATAGCATGATGGAAAAAGGCATGTTAGGCTTCATATTGGAACAGAAGAGCGACCTGTAGTGTACATCGCTAACTTCCTGCCCACTTTTCAATCATTTCACTAAATATGCCTGGATTCTTTCGTTCCTTCTCATGTTTCACAGATAAAACAGAATTGTTGGTCATTCTTAATAAAACCAGGCACAACTCGTGTGGAGAAAGTGATTATGTGATACCTGTTGGGGTTTAGGAGTAGTGTGGATACTCAAGATTAAACACCACCTCACCTCATTCAACACAACATTAAAACCTGGAAGAATAGTGCTGAACCAACAACGTCACAAAAGGATTGTGGTTGGGGAAAAAAAAAAAAAAAATCTAAACTGACCATGATCAGAGATCACATAAACACCTGGTAAAGGTCAGAGCTATGTTTAATATTGAAAAACAGTCTAATCTGGGGTTACGTCAGTTATAACATCCTAATGTCCTAATGAAAAAGTGATGCTTAATTCAATTCAATTCAATTCAATTTTATTTGTATAGCACTTTTAACAACTTCCATCATCGCAAAGCAGCTTTACACAATCAAAAGCATTTTGTGATTACAATATTTACACATATTATAAAACCATATATTCATAGCAGGTTATAGTATTAATCAGATACAACCTCAGATGAACGACAACAAATACATTTCGTCCCAAATTAACAAAAAAGAGGCAAAAAAAAAAAAGAAAAAAAAGATCCCCCTTGCTGCTTCCACATGATTTAAGAGGGTAAATTGCAGCCACACTGCTATTAATCCATCTGGGACTAATTAAGGTTTTTGAATCACTTTGAGCCCTTGATTAACTGATCACCAGCAGATGTTCAGACCACTAGAAAGTTTTTACTGGTTTGCTGGTGTAGAGTATTCAGGTGTGTGTTAACACAATGCCGAGATTGTTGCAAATCAATCTGTGCATGGTTATAAAAAGCATTTCCAAAGTTCAACGAGATTATTCACAAGTGGAAAGCATTCAAGACAGTTGTCAATCTTCCTGCGAGTGGAGCTACAGTACATCTCAGACGCTACAGGCCTCGCTGAGCATCTTAAGTTTTGAAGAAGACTCAACAAGTACTTTTTGTTTGAAAGGATTGACAGGAAAAAAAAAAAAAAAACAACAACAACAACAGTGAAGCATGACTGAGGATGATGACTGAGAACTGCATCTGAACAAACCACTAAACTTCTGGAATAACATCCTCTGGACGGATGAGAACAAATTGAAGTTGTATGGCCTCGATGCCCAGCGCCACATTTAGCGAAAACCAAACAGCATTTCAGCAGAAACACCTCACACCCATTGTGTCCAGCGCAGCAGTGGAGGCGTGATGACTTGGGCTTGACTTTGAAGCCACAGGACCTTGCAGTCATTGAGGCGGCCATGAAGTCTGTATACGCAAGACAATCTACGTCCCAATGGATGAAAAATAAAAGAATCAAGCTTTTGGGATGGCCTAGTCAAAGGTCAGACCTCAGCCCAATTGAAATGCTGCGGCAGGACCTGAAGAGAGCTGTACATAAGCTCATGGTGAAGAACCTCAATGAACTGAAGCAACTTTGTAAAGCCAAACGGGCCAAAGTGATAAAAGTCATACAGGAAATTATTACGTCCAAGTTGTACTTAGTTACTTAGTAAAAAATTTAGACGCTCTTCGCCGCTCTGATGTAGATCGAATGCTTTTCTTGTATTTAAAGGACTTTGAAGCAATCAAGCTTGTTGATCTTGTGGAGACTGACCAAAATGTGGAWGAAAACAAGAAATTGATTGATTGAAAGAACTGTATTGTTCTTTCCATCAATCAATTTCTGTAAGAAATTTAATAATAATTTCTTATTATTAGAAATAAACAAGTTATAAGCCATTATAAGCCAACAAATTATGTATTATAAATTATATAAGTATGTTGTGGCTTCTGCTCATTGTGAATTGCTAGTCTAATGTAATATTTTGTATTGTTATATTGTTAAATAAAATGTATATTTTTTTATTATTATATTATATTATATTATATTATATTTCTTATTATTATAGCATTATTAGAATCACTTACTAGACTTTGTCTAGACTTTCACTTGGGAATTAATGTAGCTGCGTTGACGCTCTCGCCGTGTTCGGTGTGAACGCAGGGTTAGTACTGTATTGCCCACATCATTTTTTTCATAATGGCTTTAATACCGTGGCACTTTTGTTAAGTGCCAAACAAAATAACAAAACAGAAAATAAAATAACATTCAAAAACAAAATAACAAAACCCAAAACAAAATAACAAATTCAAAAACAAAATAACAAAACCCAAAACAAAATAACAAAACCCAAAACAAAATAACAAAACCGAAAACAACAAATGAGAAAACACAACGACATAACCAGAAACAAAATACCAAGTGAGAAAACAAAAAAACAAATCAGTCAAACGGGAAAAGGTAGGTATAGTTCTTGAATTAACTTCTTAGCGCTGATTGGAAGAGACATCCGTCACTCAAAACATACAAGCAGTACTGTCAAGTGAAGTCAAACGTATTTTAAAAGCACATTTAACACAACTTAGTTGATCAAAATGATGTAAAATCCTAAAATACTGAAATTAATCCTTAAATGAAAATACATCTAAATGTCCATGAGGCTGCAGTACTTCCTGTATATTTTGAGTAACAGATGTCTTGTTTTAATTTTGTTATATTGTTTTGGAATTTGTTATTTTGTTTTTGGTTTTGTTATTTTATCTTTTTTTTTTGTTACTTTGTTTTAGGTTTTTTTATTTTGATTTTGATTTTGTTGTTTTGTTTTGCACTTCTCGACCCACCATACTTTAAACAATGGCATGTTGAAAAATGCATATGTTGTTGTTTAGCATTTTTACACAAAAAACATTTAATTAAAAGAGAGAGCACTAGCTTTAGCGTTTGTCTGTTTATATACCTGATCTGATCCACAAAAAAAAAAAAAAGTCAACGCAAGCCACAATAGACAAGCACAAGAACACCTAGTGCACCACAGCCTGCAAAGAGCCCAAGGCCAGTGACCCAGCCTCCAAACTCCTGAGATATCAATCCAATCGAGCCCCATGCGTTGGTCAAACAAGCAAGTCAGATCCACCCCAAAACCCATGGCACCCAAAGGATCTTGTCCTGGTGCCAGATACCAGAGGACGACCCAGAGGTCTTGTGGCGTCATGTCCCGAAGGGGCCGGGGCTGCCCAAGTGGCTCTAGATAGTTTTAATGTTAATGGGTTTAATGCCATGGCTGAGCGGTGTAGACACCTGACACCAGACACCAGATGCCGCTTGCTGTTTTGCAACTTTTTGTTTCCTCAGGATGAAGTAACGTCACCTTCTGAGTCAGTGCTGTAAAGGAGAAAGTGAATGAGAAAGAAATCAAAGACATTTCTTTTTGATGTTCTTCTATAAACTTCCATTATATACGACTATGAATAATAATAATAATAATAATAAAAATGTTGTTGTTATTAGTAAGCTTTCTTAACATAGAGAGAAAATGAAGGCATTTTATCAGATCATTGAGGCTGCAGAACTGGCTGTGATCTGAAGCTTTTCATCCTGCAGCACTTTCTGTTAAACCACCAATGGAGAGCGTCTCTCTCTCTCTCTCTCTCTCTCTCTCTCTCTCT
>QMIH01001219.1:25689-43311 GCA_003987875.1 Clarias batrachus | reverse complement strand
ATAATAATAGTTTCTTCTTCTTCTTCTTCTTCTTCTTCTTATTATTATTATTATTATTATTAATATTATTATTATTTGTGTATAATTAATCAGATGATGATGATGATGATTATTATTATTATAAATAGATGATAAAATGAAATTATTAACAAAACCTTTAAGAATTAAATGAATTAGTAACCTCTACTTGTGGTAATTAAGGTACTTACATACTTTCTTTGTATATTCACTTCTTTCAATTGATCTAAAGGTGTGCAAACTTTTGCACGCAATCGTATCCTTGACCTGATAAGCAGGCAGGAGGATTCTCACAATGACACATCTTGTTCTACCCCTTTTCTTTCTTGAAACTCAATTAATCTAACCTCAAAAACACTTTAGTTTTGCCCTCCACTTACGTGGGCTGGAAATGACTGTAGTGTTAAAAGAAAAAAGAAAAAGGGAAAGTAACAAGAAAAAGGGGGCATTTAGTACAAATTTTAGTCTTCTTATTTTTATCATCCCATCACAGCGTTTAACCCTCTTCATGTGTGCAGCGTGTATGAATTATGCCCCTGTGACCCGAGCTCATCCATTTAGGCAGAACATGAGGGTAAATAAGCTCCAGTGGCGGTCACAGTCCGCCTCATTGAGCTCTCTCAACAAACACGCTGCTGGAGAAGTCCGACTCAGACGTCTGCCACTGTTTATCTTGTCCTCGGGTTCGGAGGATAAAAAGCCTAAGCTTGTCTCGCTCTGATAAGCAGAGTCTGAGCCGAGCTGCTGAGGGAAAAGGTCAAAGGTCAGCTGTGCTAAGGAGCTCTTTAGTTGTATGTGTGTATTGTTATAGGGCTCGATTGAGGAACGGATGCAAAATACAGTACATCTCACAGGGATGTCCTTGCCACAAGGACCAAACGACAGGAATGAAGTAGCACTGAATCTCTGTTGATTCATCCGTATGTGCGAAAAAACACACTGCATTGTGACGACATCGGCTTAATCTGGTGTATAGGTGTCAAGTATACAAGCGTTCACTCGATTTTAGGTGGACATATGCTTATATATATATATANNTTTTACAGTATTTATTTACTGTATATAACATGCTGCTTATTTCTGAACTTTCTGAAGATAATCAATAATTAATTACTACTACTACTACTACTACTACTAATAATAATAATAATAATATAGGATAAATAATTTATGGAGTAAAATGTTTATTCATGAGCTTGTTTATCTGTTAAGCACAAAATAAAAGACAAAAATCTGATCTAAACTGTAAAAATTGTGACTTGATTTGAGATTATATTCTTTAAAAGTTATACACTGATTTGTTTATCTGTTATATTGCAAAGCAAGCTAAATGTACCACTGTAGCTGTGCACTGTAAACTCAGCACCATTGCAATATTCTATGTACATTAAACTAAATGCTTTTTACTACAGAAAATAACCAAACCAAACCATGGTGACATGTTTTTTCTTCTTTTTTTTTCTGTACAGAAGATAACTGCTGGTACAAATCACAAATTTGTGATTTGGATTAGTCCAAGTTATCATTAAAGCCAATTATTGGAATTTGTTGAGTTACTGCTTTATTTCATTCAAACAAATGTCAAAATAAGGAAAATATTATAATATCACTAGTTGTTGAAAATAAGTTTTCTTTTGTCCGTGTAGATAAATAAAGCAAGAGCAATGATGCCTGAAGCTTTATCGGCCGCTAGTGTGGGTGAAAGATTCATCTTAAAATAAAACAGCCTAAAAATAACATTTACAGTTTATGCTGTAAATGATTTCCAGCTAATCAATAAACCAATAAAAAAAATGACCTGTTACTACTACTGAGATGAACATCTGATGATAATAATTAATTAATAATTCTCCACATAACAGACTATTGTTTGCAAAATGGTTCATACCCCTCCCCTCTCAAAGTCTTCATTAAATAATACATTAGACATGATCTGTTCATGTCACTCTTCTCCATGCTTTATTAAAGAATAATAATCTTCCGGTCACTTCAGAGACTTCGTACTAATGAATCAGGAACATCACCACCGACCATTATTAGCAAGCTATGGGCGAAACATCAATTAAACACACATTAAAAAAAGCAAATTAATAATAAGATTTTTTAAATATGGTTTATTCATTTTTTTCTTTTTTTTTTTTTACTTGCTTGTTATGTTTCTATACATGCCATAGGAGAACTTCCGATTACAAAATTACCTGAACAAACTGCTAGTGTGTTAGCATGCATAGCTGCATCACATTTACAACATATTTACAGGTACTGAGGTACTGGACCCAAATAATTAAACAACAAAACACAACAAACAAAACCAAAGAGCAAAGAAAGTAAAATAAAAATATAAGATAAAGGAAGAAAAATATTAAGAAATATCTTCTTTTTTTTTTTCTTGGATAAAATTAGCATTTTAAACGCACCGGTCATTGAGGAAGACAGTTTGTTATCAGGACAATAAGGAAATATGAAACATAAAGTCAAATAAAACATAATAATAACATAAAATGTGCTAATTTTGTTCTTGAAAAAAAAGAGCAGTGTTCAAAAAAAGAAAAAAAAAAGAAATAGCCTTCAAAATCTGAGAAATCACTTTCATGTTCAGGTAAAAATTTCCTTGAGAAATGTACAGCAAGCAAACAAGCAATCAAGCAAACATACAAACAAACAAATAAACAAATAAACAAATCATGGAAGACATATTGATATAGTTATTATTGTGATCAGGCTTTATAGGAAAGCACATGAAAAAATAAATATGTAACAAAAACACCCACATTTGTAAGAATAATTTTTTTAAACATTTTATATAAACATTAAAAAGAAGGGGAAACAAATGGAAGAAATTGACTGATCCTAAATTCCGCACAAGAAATCAAGAAACCATCCATCATCACATAAGCCGTATTGCTAAGAGTTTGCATCAGTCATAACAAAGAAAAATAAACATATACGTATATAAAAAATAACTACATTTAAAATGGTGGTCACAAATATACTGTAATTTAAATGTTACAAAAGTGGAAGACGTGGATTGTGGGAATAGAAATGAAAGCATTAAAAAAAAAGACCTGGCATCATGGAAGACATAAAGTTGTAAAGTAAGGTATACTTTTTGTTGTTGTTGTTGTTGTTATTTTATTTTACATTTAAATATGAACCAGCATGTAAAGTTAAAAGTATAATAACATTTTAAACTCCTGAGACCCGGACTACTGTGGTGTATTCTGCAATTTATTTTCACGCTTTCTTTTAATGAGTGCATGATGACTACAGACTTAACCATTGTGTTTTAACAGGAATACATTTGGATAAACAATTATATTTCTATATATATTTGATGAAGTTGGAGGGGGGTCATGTTTTGTTTGCTATCATGAGCAACATATCAATATGGATCTATCTTCATCTTGCTTATACGTGGTACGGAATGTTTTCATTGCAATATTGCAATAAACAAAATTAACCTCTTGCTTTTCTTTGAAACATTGCGCAATGAAAATGAAAATGCATGTAAAACCTCATGAGAGCACATGTTTCTCTACAATATGCATAAATAGGTGACTTTTCCCAAACCAATATACAGTATGTATACGTGTGAGGCTGGAATGCTGTGATTGTAATTGTAATTGTGTCAGCTCATGAAGCTTATCTCAGGCTAGGGTCACACGGGCCAAGAGGTAGGGGGCTAATCATCAAGGCAATTTGTCCCACCACCACTACACACCAGCACTCTTGGGGATGCTCCCCAGCATCTCTTCAAGCCTAACCCCCATCTCAACCTCATCAAAAGCCGGTTTGAGGACTCTCGTGTGATATAAAGCGGACATTTAACATTGATATTGAAATAAAGGGAAAACACTAATTAACCCTGGGCTGCTGGAGCAGTTCCTTCGAGAGCTGGCTTTACAAGAAGAGCTATGTGTTTTAATTGTGCTCAAGCAGCAGTGTTTTTTTTTTTCTTTCTTTCTTTTTTTAATATCATTTACTTATTTATTTTTAAGTGAAAATTGCTGCATGGCTTTAATTTCTATTTGAAAGCCCATTTCATGGAAGGGCTAAGGAAATAAAAAGCACTAAACTTCCATTGGGTGTAAAAAAAATGGTGGCTTATAATGGGTAGCTTTCAAGTGAAAGAGCCAGACATCAGGAAAATGAGAAAAGGCAGAGCCCTATTTGGTCCTGATGCTTCCAATCAGGATCTAATGACCATGCTGCTGAGATACATCCTAAGGAAACGCGATTTCTTCTTTTCCACCTCTTTGCCGTCATTGTTCTCGGGGATTTTCCGGACAGTCCTGTTCCAAGCTCTAATATAAAGCGGATTACTGACACACTCCCATTGGGAGACATTTAGAGGGCCACCTGCTGAGCTGCTCATCTAGACGTCCACCATAGACCAAGCCTCTATTGTTCCAGGTCTGAAGCGTCTATTCTGGATTCCAATGAGTCAGTGCACTTAGGAAACCGCACTGCCAGGCTGGAATTCAGGAATACTGTTAGGTTTGTCACAGGTGGCTTTTGTTCTGGCAAGAGTTAGTCATCTCCACCAGCTGAACACCATTATAAGCCCTGGAAACCAAACAAGCGGCTCAATGGATAAACGTACTTATTGCGCCTGAGCGCACTGATTCGGTCTTCCCCATATGTGACCATCGGCGCATTTAATGCATTTTACTTTGGCACGAGAGGAAAGAATACCTTTTATAGTGCTAGGGTTTCTATCACGCTAACATTTCTCAATACTTTCCAAAGGTGTACCAAACCCAAATCAAGACTTTAGAAGACAGATGTCACTAAAGTCTCCAGGTCCTGCCACTCCTCTAGATCTCCAAGTCCGTGTAGAGAGTGTGTGGAGAGAGAGAAGATGTCCTGACCTGGCGTGAACCCCTTTCAAATTGATCTGGGTGATTGGAAGCTTCTGAGATTGAATCCTGGTGTTGTCGCCAGTTGGGTCCCTGAGCTAGGCCTCTATCATTTAACAGTTCAGGTCAATTGCAAGTCATTTTAGATAAAAGTATCACCATCGTCCCACAGCAGGACACCATTCCTCTAGAGAGGACTGTAGAAGGATATAGAAGGAAGGATGTAGAAAGGCAAGTGTTTCACCAAAACCTGTGAGGCTTTCACAGAGGTCAAGTCTAAGCAAGTACATGTTACATGTGGAAAGTGAAGTTAATCCTTAGGCTCATAAATCTTCTTCACAAGTGATCTCATCTTTGAGGGAGCCAAAGTCGGTGTTGTCTTCGCTTAGCCATTAGCTCTTGTTTAGTTTAACCATGGCACTTGGACCTTTGCTCATCAGGATGTGAGCTCACACCACCTGAAACTAGAATCTTTCTCAGCACCACCGTCAGTAGGTTCCTTGTTTGAATCATGATACAATCGGGTCTGAATGTTTTCTCTTCGCTCTCTGGCTTACTTCCTTGGTAGTTCCTGGATGCTTCACATCCGCACCACAGCTCTAACATGTCCAAACCCACCGATTTTCATCTTTAGTCTTACATTGTAAGCTCTTGTTGAAGATCTTGTGGTTGTACGAGTTGCACTTGATCATTTGTCAGTCACATGATAATACTATAACCATAGCAATTAATAACGGACTTAAAATTCTCAGAAGCATTGTTTCTCTGACATCATCTATATTTTATTGTTTTGGTATTTTAACAAGGCCAATTCTTGCATGCTTGCTAGAGTGCCTTTATACTGACAACAAAGACTGAAACCTCTGCGAGCTACTTTTCTGGGTAACACCCAGTTCCAGAAAGGATGGAAAAGATCTGTGCAAACGAGAAAGCAGGAAAAACAGAAGGATATAATCGCTAATCCCCATGACTTGCCAATCCCTTTCTCAAAACATCTGTCTCACAGGATCTCCTAATCTTTAGATCACAGACTCTGACGACAAAACTATGGCTCGAATAAACATGGCATGTACATTTGAACATGTGTCAAATGAAGGAAATCTCCTGAGAACTGGAAGGAAGTTTTGAAGAAGAGTACATTTCTTTTTTTTTTTTTTTTTTCATCTGGTTTTAACCTGTACTCTTTATTATTCAATTAACCGACTTATTCAGTCTGTACAGGCAAAAAAAATAAAAATATGCTAAGCCTCTCGATCAAGCCAGTGTAGTACTAAATGTAAGTCAGGCCATAAGGGGAACAAAAAAGGCATTACATAACCCGAGCCAGGCTGTCCACTCTTGTCCATCTCCAAAGCCACTGTTTGCTCTAACCCATCAGCCTGTAATGCATTAGTCATGCATTAGCCTATTTCACAGCTGAGTAAAAGCAGTACAACAACAGTATATAGAGGCAACACTTTCCATGAAGTCAAGAATGACGAAAATAAATAAATAAATAAATAAAAAGTTGCGCATTAAATAAATAAATAAATATTTAAGTATGAAAAGTTTGGCTTTCTTCTTGATGGTTGTCAGCCAATCATGTGATTCACAATCAATATAGCGATCCAGCAGTTTTGCACTTTTACTGGAATTGTTTCATTTAAACATCATAATTAAATAGTTGATCTTCTCCAGTATAGGATTCTCCATAGATGCCTAAATAAGATGCCCAAGACTCGTTTGGAAACAAAGTTCGTATCTGATTGAGAAAATTGTCCAAAATATGAAAAAGGCAAAATCTTTCTTATTTATTTAAACTGACATTGAAAATATTAGACCGATTGATCATCAGGTAAAAGTACAGTTCCACTGCTTGTTGCTGAGGCTTCATTAGTAGACATGACAGGAAAAATGACTGACAACTGACTTGCTGCTCTATTTTGTCATTTAATAAAATTTTTATAATTTATTCTTTTTTACCCCATTGCTTTTTTTTTTTCCTTAATCCAGGACAGGAATATGATTAAATGAAGCAGTGATTCTGATGGTGGAGGGTCATATGAAGGAAGGAAATGATTTTGTTTTTTGCTTGTTTTGAATACCACTGGCCATCCATCTCAGGGTCATGGCTCGAACCCTATTGTGTCAGGATGTAAATATGTCTAAACTTCTCACACTGGGAGCAGATGGGGTGCACTCGTTTCATGTTACTTCCACATTGAGACCAAACAGGACACGTAAAGCATGTCTATCACTTCCTTCTTTGTGGTTATTTTGCATTTTGTGTTGTGAAATAAGTTAAAAGAGCTAACGCAGACTGTTTTGCCTCTATAAAAGCTCTTTCCTAAAATGTATATGGTGACTAGGAGTCTAAAACTGATACATGACTCAAATAAGTATTTGTGACAAAAAAATTGTGCAAAATTAAACAAACCAACAATGCAACAAAAACAGGTTGTGTTGGGATAAAAACATCGTCCTTAGGTGATTCACAGGATTCACTAGTTAGAAATAGAGTTAATGGGGAAATGAAGCAAACTTGTGTGTCTTCTGAAACATAGAACCAAATCTAAAAGAATTGTTAGTTAATTCTGTTAAATCGACAGTGTGTTTATTCGAACAATCACATTGTAGTTCTTCTGGCATTTCTGCACTTCTACAGCTTTGTCCTTTGGCTCAGATCTCCAAATAAGCTCCAGCACCCAGGACGTACGGTATGATTCACATCTGAGTCAAAGTTCTTCCAGTGTACAATAGAAACAAGCAGATTGAAACAACCTTTTAGCATTGAAAGTGTTGAACGGGTGATATGAAATTTGGAAATCAGCATGGGGTTAAGCAAAGTTTAAGAAAGTGATTCAGTCCCAAAGTGACTTCTCTCTGAGGAGTGAGATTGAAATTCCAACTTTATGTGTCATTTTTCATTAGAATGAAATTTGGCACACTTCATTCGAGCAGATTAGATGGCAGAGGATTGGAAATTTAATGATTCAGTGCAACTCTTTGAAGTGTTTCTATAAGGAAAATACATACTGCAGTAACTGGCATGGATGGATGGATGGATGGATGGATGGATGGATGGATGGATGGATGGATGGATGGATGGATAGATAGATAGATAGATAGATAGATAGATAGATAGATAGATAGATAGATAGATAGATAGATAGATAGATAGATAGATAGTGATTCATCATTTTTGGTTTGGCTGTATGGATGATCCGAGAAAGTCAGATCAATACACAAATTCTGGCAAAGCGCCTTCTTCTACTTTGTGCTCTAGTGTCTAATTGGCCTGGCTGATTTTAATCCTCAAACGCTGTTAAGAAACAAAAAACGCATCACTATTTGACCAGCTTTCCCCAAATTAATGATTCCCATGGGTGAAAGAAAGTACAGAACATTAATACTTAAGTGAAAATGTGGCGTGAAACTCTGGTGATGATAATTCGAGGTTCTGTATCCCACTGCGCTGCTGGATTCTGCATTCGGCTTGGTCGTGAGGTGATTCATTTCCTACAGCAGCACCCCTGATAACAGCGCAGTAACTTATTCATACAGTAGGAGCTTACATGTTGGACATTGTTGATTGTTGATAGGGTGAAGTTTTCTGTACCAAAATGTTTAAGGAAGGAGCCTCTAGTGTCAGTTCTTTGTAACAGCCATATGTAAAGCGTTAAGTAAAGGAATGACCGCTTGTAGCTACGGACAACCTGTGGCATGGAATTTCACAACATTTAACATAACTATAAATGAATACAGTATGTTATATATATATATTTTTTAATGCAATAATGTATAAAACTTTCTGGTATAATGGGGAGAAAATATTTCGGGTCATGCTGTTAGGGGAAACTAATCAACTTTGGGGAGGGAACACTAACTCAGCTTCTTTGTTGATTAATGCTTTTTTTTTTGGTTAACATGCACAGATTAGTATATGGGGACGAATAAATGAATGAATGGTTAAAATCAGGAAAATATCAAATGAAAACAGTAAATGTTGGATGATTTTACCCTAAACATACAACTAAAAGTATTCACTCTTAATTTCCCCATCACACTGAGTCATGTTTCCTCTACTGTATGTCCACTAAAGATCGAGTGAAGGCGGTAAGAGCTTGGCAAGGACGCAGCAGAAACCTGTAAGGACGTTGTAATGTCTCCTATGAAGTGGAGCCTTTTTTTGGACATGTTCACCAAAAGCCTGGTGAGGACGTGATAAGTGCAGGGGAATCTCTTAGGGGAATTCACTGATGTACTGTAACACAAGCATGGTGAAGCCAGGAAAGACTGGATGGCATTGGGATGTTACGTCATTGCTGCTTCGCCAGTGGAATTCTGTTTCACCCAGATGAGGATGGGTTCCCCGTTGAGTCCGGTTCCTCTCAAGGTTTCTTCCTACTGCCATCTCAGGGAGTTTTTCCTTGCCACCGTCGCACTAGGCTCGCTCATCAGGGACAATCTATCTGACCATTTTGATTCATACACATTCACATTTCATACAAACTTTTTGATTGTGTAAAGCAGCTTGGTGACAATGACAGTTGTTAAAAGCGCTATACAAACCAAATCGAATTGAATTGAATTGAAGTAGTATGAACGTCTTAAATGCACATTTTGCCATTCATACTGCTTTCCTCCATTTTTTTAGGACGCTGTTGGAAATTGTTGGTCTTTGTCAAAGTATGATGGGGGACCTACACTTTTAGTCCTCATTACATAATTACATTACATACTTAAGTACATTCCACCTGTGATGGTGATTCCTCATCACCGGTTCTTCAGTATAGAAATGGGTAATTGTAAAAAAAACAAACAAACAAAAACAAAAGCACACTATCACAAGTGCGTAAAAACTGAAACACAGTGAAAGATAAGACTTTAAAGCAGTTTAAGACTAGCGCCCTCTTTGCTCTAATTGAAATCCTTAGTACCTTAGAGTCCTTGTATCTACATGACAGCATGCAGATTTCTATACACGCTAAATTTACACTATGTACACAACCAAGCCCTGTATTGTCTCTTCGTTTTGTATTCTCTCCATCCTTGTCCTCAGGTGTCCAGCTCGCGGCCCGTGCTGAAGTGTTGCGCTTGGATGTTAATGCGATGATGCAGGTCCTCATCATGGGTTTGTCTATGGTTATGGATTTTAACCATTTCATTTCATATCAGCACATCCATGAGTCCTTTTGAAGACAGAACGTTTAATATGTTCGTTGATTCCTTGTCACGTGTGAAGCTCCGGTCCTCGATTCACGCTCCGGTATTGCTCTCATGTGCATTTTGTCATGCTTTTTACGACGCTGTCTGATCTGAATGCTTCACCGCTTCAACATTCTCAATGAAATATCGGCGGGTGCTTTTGCATTAAACGTCTTCGAACATAAGAAAATATTGTCGTAAAAACTCTTTCGCAGTAGAGATTTGCTTTTATACTGATTATCTCGGTCATTCCACAGAAAAAAAAAAAAAAGATTATTGATCAGCAACTATTTATGTAAAATCAATCGCCTAATTGGTCAGGTGTCAGTTTTTGCAGATTGCAGGGATCGGTATGTTATAAACACGGATACTGATGTTGCGTGTCGTTTAATTCGAGCCCTAAGACTTTAACACGGAACTTTCATTACTAACAAAATTTCAACAGATCAGGCAGCGACCTGATCCGCACCCCTTACCTAAATTGCACAGGCAAGGGCCTGCAGATCAGATGGCCTTTACACGGAATGCCCGCACATGTTCTTCAAGTCAGTAGAGTTCCCACAGTTGATGAACCGAAGCCCAGGGAGACGAGCTTGTCCAGCATGAATGATCTCATACTGTTCCGTCCTCTGCTCAGCAAATTAGAGACATGATGGAGGAAAAAAAACTGGCAGAACTTGTTGCATTCAGAATCGATTATCCAAATCTTAGTGTTGTTGGAGAGAAGAAAAGTTGAAATGTGACGCTTTCGCTTTCAAATCCTGTCTTTCTGCTTCAGGAGTATGACATTATCCCATTGTAATCAGCAATGTGATCCATGAGATCTGTATTTTTATTTATTTATTTGTTTTTTTGTTTGTTTTTTTTTGCAAAAACGCCCCAAATTTCGGTTTACTATAAGGAAAACTTAAAAGAGATTTTAAAAATATATCTTAGATTTAATCAAAAAGATCTCTACGAGGACTCGGCTAGTCACTGTCCATGCTCTTGTACGTAACAGTTTCTTTACAAGTATATATACAGTATATATGTGTGTGTATACAGTAGATATCGAAGGAAGACTGTCTATATGAAAATAAAAACCGGCGCTAATTACAATGGCATATGACCGACATCATGAGCAACGCCTCTATCGGAAGACAGTCGTGCTAATTACAATTACAACGTGCATTCCTTTTATTTCTTTTTTTTTTCCCCCGGACAGAAAATATAACCTCCAGCATCTTCCTCGAGTCGCGCCTTCTTTGCTGATAGAAAAAAAAGAAGCCGTAGGTGTAATAAAGAAGGAGGGAAGCCTGGAGGTAGAACAAGGCATCAAAGAGTCGAGCCGTAGGTGAAGGAAGAGAAGGAGGAGCATCTACACGGGGTGAAGTTGTGCTTTTTCGGGAAGCCCTGGGCCACGAGTCTCACCGCTCACCACACAGGTCGCCATCGTATCTGCAACATAAGATGAAAAGAACAGGAGAAGAAGAAGAAGAGTTGAGTTTTCAGGAAGACGCGTGACTCATCGTTGTGAAGGCATGATGGCCTGGTCGTATGCGACGGGACTTGAGAGACTTGGTGGTGATGAAGAGTGACTCATCTCAGTCCGAGGCTGGTTTCTTACCTCCCTGGGCTTTGAAAAGATGACCACCCGGTGTAATGGACTGAGCTTACACACAAATCAGGAGTCACTGAAGTGCTGGGTGTGTAAATTAGTATTACTTACATTTACATTTAAACACTTTGGCAGATGCCCTTATCCTTTATACAGTATGTTATCATATACACGTACTGTATGTGTACGCTGTCCCGTGAGCGTCCAAAATGCACCCTACAATCTCCAGCTACACAACACTGATTAAAAACAGCACCAATTAGTTTAGATTTACATTGTTTGCTCGATTTACCTTCCATTAGATTAGCGAAGTTGGCTAACCATGCTAGCTAGCTACATACCTGTCACCGTCAGGGACTCCAATGATTTTTACTTTTTTTTTTTTCCTTTCAAGCTTAATTAACTTTTCTTTTTTAAAGTTTCTATATAGATTGAATGATAGGTCAACCGTGTGTTACACAGGAAATCGGATCTAATTTCGGAAAAAAAAAAAAAAAAATCCCTGCAAGATTCATAGGGTTGAGTCGTGGAATCAATTAATTTAAATTGGACTCATTGAATTAAGTCTAGCATTTTTTGAATAGAGAAAATCTTACAGCTGTTTGTTCCTTAAAACATTCTATATTCTGTCATGTTAAAGTTTGGGATTTATTTCAATATTGATTCAGATTATACGTCCCAATTAATAAGAAGTTTATACATAAAAATGATGAGTGATACCGTTATCGTCTTGGCCTTGCACATCTATCTGTAAAATTATTATCCTTTTTTTTAATTATCTTGTGCAGCCTTTACTTTCAGTACTTTCACTATGGTAATTAGGCCAAACCTGCCTTCCATATCACTGAGGCCATGTGACCTGAGACCTTGTTATAATTTTCTTCAAAACAACCATCATGACGGATTCAACCCGCAAACAAAAAATAAATAAATAAAAAAAAAAGAAAAAAGAAAAATCTGAAATTTGTTTGGGTTTTCCGGCATCCTGTTTGTTTTGTCATGTGGCTGTTGCATGTTCATACTCATGAATATTCATTAGCACCTGCCCAAAGATGGGCGTGTACATCGGATCAGACCAGTCTGTGTTCTATTCATAGAACCATGTATGGTCTGTGTCGATCTTTAATAGAAAGTTCTAGTAAAAGAACAGAATGCAAGCCGTAACTGTATTGCAAGCACTTTTCCTAATGCATAATAATAATAATAATAATAATAATAATAATAATAATAATAATAATAACTTGCACAGTAATCTCCATAGCCAGATCAGCTGTGTATTGAAGCTTAGCTCAAGGATAAGTGGTCTGACTGAATTTAGACTTTTGTAAGATGTGGAATTGCCCTGTTTTATAACCGCAGTGTTGAATATTTTGCCCAGTTAATCGCCTGCCCCAGGTCGTGGAGCCAAAAACCGTTTTGACTTCTGCTTGCAATTAATTAAGAGTTAAGTAATGACAGCTGGTTGAGGTTTCACAACCACTCCGTTACTCATAAAGTTAAACTCCGCAGATAATATTGTGATCAGATTATATCGTAGTCGCATGTTATTGGTGTTTCTTGGGATTTGTTTTCTGTATTCAATCTTAGCTAACGGCTAATAGAGGATTAAATTCTTGAGGAGTTTAAAGCACTCAAACTCATTCAGACCTCAACAGTGCTCTTGAGTGAAGGCGGTCTCGTAGTGACACATGAGATTCCGGGCAGTAATCTGTCTTCTAATAAATGGGGGGCAGTTTGCTGAGCTCTTTATGCTCAGGTTCTCATTCCTACCCCACAGATCAGACGCTGGCGGATGATTCATGCAGCTCGGTACGCGGCATCTTCTCATGGGTGGTCTGTTACACAAAAAAGGCTTCCTTCTGCCCGGCATCTACAGTTCTTGCTACGTGAGAAGGCATGTGAGAAAAGCAAACTTGCTGCTTAGATAGATTAGAAAAAAAAAAAAAGAATATTTTGAATCAATCGAACTCACCCGCAACCCCCAACAACACCCCCCCCCCAACCCACACACACTCTCACACAGATTTGCTAACATCCCCTGTCGCGTTAAATTAGCTCTGTAGCACAGGAAGTCGTGCCTGCTACGGTATACGTGTCAAATATAGATCGACTTTCCGTGATGATGCCATACACCACGGCCCTGTTCAGTCATCACTTACTTTAAAAGTAAAAAGAACCAGCGTTCATATGTAAACTGGATGTTAATAGGAAAAAAAAAAAACAGTGGATTGTTTTTTGTTTTTTTTTCAGGGGGATAAATTGTAGCATTACATAAACAAACATGTTTTCATGTTCTATAAATATTTTTCAATAAGCATCATTTGCTTCACAAAGTAATAATAACAAATAATAAATAATTAGTAAATTGTTGGCAGGAGCGTTCTGATTGATTTATGAAAATCAGGTAAGATAATCTTGTGTAAATGTGTCCACTAATGTGAACGTCAAGTTGATCAGCTTTAAATTGCGCAACAAGTAATATAACGGGGCAGACAGTGCTGTTGTGATGAATATCAGCACGGCTGTGGTGCAGTCATAGACCAAGCAACATTACGACTTTGAGTATGATGCGGCCCGATCCTTAAAAACTGACGAATAGTTAAGTTATTGCGAATGAGACGCATCCGTCTGTGAGAACCGGAACCACTTGCATGTTACAGGAACTCGGCTGGGAGTGATTGTCACATCCCCCGTTCAGCCCTGACCTCCACCCAAGACATTTTCATTATTAAAGGAAATTAAAGGAGTTCCTGGGAGGCCGGGGTTTCAGATGTGAATCAGACAGGCGTACTGAGAAAACTCATGTCTCTGGTGTACTGAGAAAACCTTCTACCATGATGGTGTCCAAGCACCAGTCAAACACTGGGATGAGTGCGTTAGTGCAACAGAGAGAACAGTCCATGAAGGACCTCAGCCACCCCAGCAATGCACTGTTCTCTCTGTTGCGGTCTGGAAAGCGCTCCCGCTCCCTCAAGGTCAATACAGAGAGGCTGAGGAGGAGCTTCTTCCCGCAGGCGATACGGTCTCTCAGTCAAACCAATACACTGGACTAAAACACCTCTGCATTTTTTGCACACACAGAATGGACAATTATGGCAAATGCACATTTGCACACTTTTTCACACTTCTCCTCATCTCGTTTTCGTTAAAACTACTGCAATATTTGTACAGACATAAGTTTTTATGAGTTGCTATATTTTAGATTTCCTATATATTTTTGAAAATTTTTGTATCTGGCATCTTGTTTTATAGTTTAACTCCTCTATTTTTCATTCAATTTCACAATTTATTTCCTTATTTCTTGTAAAAAAAAATAATAATAATAAGTTCACGGACGGTCGCATTTCACTGCATATCGTACTGTGTATGACTGTGTATGTGACAAATAAAATTTGAATTTGAAAATAAAATTTGAATTTGAATTTGAGTGCGTTAGCGTAGCAGGGGATTAAGTCAAGTCAAGTCAAGTCAATTTTATTTAAATAGCGCTTTTAACAATTGACATTGTCGCAAAGCAGCTTTACACAATAAAAAGAAGTAAGTTTTTATGCAATGTGTGTGAATCAAAATGATCAGATTGTATAAGATTAGATTGATTATATAGAGGGAGGTTGAACTCTCAGAACTGTGTCCTGTTATTCTGCACAATCAAAAGTCTTGCAAAAGCACATTTCTATACAGTACAGTACAGGATGATCAAATAGACGGTAAGAATGTTTATAATGTTTCTTTTAAAATATTACAGATTAATCTGGGTTAGAGTCAAACATTTTTTTAACCATAAATGTTCTGCTAAACGTTTTGAGTCGAGGATGAATTTTGAAAGTAGAAAAGTAATGCAGTTTGATAAAAGTGAAAAAAAAAAAAAAAAAAAAAGCGTGCGAGACAGATCATAATGAACTTCACTGCTTGTGAGAGAGAGAGATGACTTTATCTGTCATTTCATGAGTGTTTACAAAAGTCCCTTTTGTTTTTGTTTTTTGTTTTTTTTAACATGACCTGAAATAACACTCATGTTTTGTGTGTGTGTGTGTGTGTGTGTGTGTGTGTGTGGTGTGTGTGTGTGAGATTATGTACAGTATATCAGTGACGAGAAGGACCCAACACCTGACTGTCCACTTTCAGCTGTGGCCGAACTGCATGACAGAGTTCATTTAAAACGCACCGTCCGAGAGGAGGACATGCTAATGTTAGCACATTGACTGGACTCCTGGTCAAGCTCAAGAACAAAAACAGAAACAGATGTACTGAACTGATGACACCCAGCTTCGGCGTCTTTATCGCTGTAACATTTAGTTTTTCTTGCCGTGTACCGAGAGATGATTCAGTAATAATGTACTGAACGTCTGATTAGTCACTGCAGATTAGCGCAGATAAAGCAGGGGAAGTCTAGCAGTGATTTCTGGAAATGAACCAAAAATCAAGAAGCATTTCTTTTATAAGATTAGAAATATATATTTTACGGATGTTCTACCCTTGAAGTTTCGTCTTAAAACGACTCCAGCGTGTTCAAATTCACTTCTACCACTTCAGCGCTGTTATTTCAGCCAAAGTGAAAATATGAACTAATCGCAGTCAAAATATTCACTTTATCTTTTCTAATGAATATCTATTGGTGCAGGTGTTTGTTTACATTAGCGCATTAGTAGCTTATTTTAAAGCAGATTATTAAATCCCACACATAACTGTTCATAACATCACTTTTACTCCACATTTAGATTCACTGATGGTGCAGATTAAACTTCAGCCGGAGATCTAAGTGCTGCAGAAGATTCATTATATTCTGTCCAGCGGTCGATTTACAGTACGACACGCCTACAGTACTCTGTCCAAACTGGCACATGAAACCTGACTTATTCTAAACATTTTAAATGAGGTTTAACTTCAGGTAAATACCAAAAATACTGGCAAAGTATCATTAAATTCTGTCCATCCAGTTTTGTGTGACGCTGTGAGAAATTCTGGCTGGACGGATGGACGGACAGAGAGACAGACGGACATTTTTCTGTCCATCAGAAGTTTTGAGTCTTCCAGTGTATAAAACGTGAGTTCGGACCGATTTACAATATGAGTATAAATTACTTTTTTTTCTTTTTAGTTTAGACTAAAATGTGCTTAGAAGAATGATTTTTGCAAGTCAATTTGACTATTTCAAGTTTAAAATGTGTAACATCTCATATTCATCTTATAGATCCGTGCAATTATAACTTTAATATTTTCACTTGCTAAGGTGACACTTAAATGTACAATTTTCTGAAGTGAGTATGTGAGAGCCTGGGAGTAAAGGGCTTGAGCGAGATGACTGTCAGTGCTAGCATCCGAGCTTGCTGTCTCATCAATAATTGAGAGCGTCAAAGCGATTGGAAACAATTTGCTCCCCCGCAACTGAAGTGCTGGAGCAGGCTCTGGGTGCTCAATCATTAATGAGGCAATTAGCTGAAACAGTTACACCTGGCCCGAGTCGTTTTTGCGGAGGGCCCGCATGTCGGAACGCCCCACCGGAGGACTCTGGGATATCGGATGACGCGAGCCCCAGCAGGGTCATCTGTGGACAAGCGGAGAGCGTCTGACACCTGGAACAACGGAGAGTTTCCTAGAGATGGCGACGTCTCGGGAGGTACAGCAGAGCAGTTAGAACAAGTCCTGCATAAGAGCAAGCGCAGCACTTGTCCATCAGATAAACGTCTGAGAAACGATCATCACAGACAGCTTTCCTGTAAGAGACGGGGGAAATCCTGGGCTACGGTGGGTCCAGTGTCACTGATTATACAGTATATTCTAAAATGTCATGAACCAAGTCAAAAGGTTGAGCCAAATCCACAAAAACACCATAGAGTGCCTGCGAAAATGAATGAGTGTGTGACTCCAGAAAGTGTTGTCCAGCATTGTTTAACTGTTTAACTGTTTATAAAAACTGGAAAAAATGATACACAAAAAGAAAAACATAATTTTATATATATA